>JBBPBX010007824.1:0-50198 GCA_038048925.1 Garcialebias charrua | reverse complement strand
GTATTTTTTTTCGGAGTATAGGTCGCACCCGAGTATAGGTCGCACCATCCAATTATTGCCAAAGAATTGGAAAAATCCATATATAGGTCGCACCTGAGTATAGGTCGCACCTACGTCAAAATGTGGACCGTGTTTAGCTCTGCTGCAAATGTCTCTTCCACAGGAGCGCACAGCAAGGCTTTTAAGAAGATTAACACTTAAAAACAATTAATTTTTTGATAAAAAATTATATCAAATATGTGTCTGAGCTGAACTTTTCTTTAATAAATGAATAATTTTAGTAGGATAAAAACCTGAAAGTTATGTACCATAACTCATGTTCCCTGAAGGAAGGGAACAAGGTGCAACATACTTGCTATGGGAATTGCGCCCCCACGCGATTACCTGAAGGAATACATTCACGCCTTTTACGGCAGGGGGCGTCACCCCGCGCCAGAGGTACCGCCCTTTAGGTACTTAGGCGACTGACGCCCCTCCAACTGTCTCCAAAATTGCACTTCACCGAGCTTTCAGCATTGAAAAGGGCCAGCTATGTTGCACCTCGTTCCCTTCCTTCAGGGAACATGAGTTATGGTGCATAACTTTCAGTTCCCTTTCAGTTCGGTCTCTCGGTGCAACATACTTGCTATGGGAACGTAATTCATTCACGCCCTTGAAATGCTCAGTAAAATGCCTGTTAGTGTGAACGCCTGCCCTTGACCAGAAGGCATCTCAAAGCTACTTTCTATTGTGTATTAGAAAGAACAGCCTGAGTGACATCACACGCAGTAACATCCAAACTGTAGTACTTTGCAAAAGTGTTTAAAGAGCTCCAGTTCGCAGTAGCACAAATGTCTGCAACTGACACGCCCTTGAACAATGACCAGGAAGTGGCCAAGTCCCTGGTTGAGTGAGCATGGACTCCAGGGGGCACTTGTTGACCTTTGCTACCGTATGCCCTCTTAATGGCCTCCGTCACCCCATGTGAGAGGCGCTGTCTTGATAGGGTCTTTCCTGTAGCAGGTGCGGCAAAGCAGACGAACAGTTGGTTTGTTTTCCTCCATTCGGCTGTTCTTTGCATGTAGGTGCGTAAAGCCCTCACTGGGCAGAGAGCCTGTAGCCTTTCCTGTTCCTGAGTGAGGACAGGAGCAGGTGGAAAGGAGGAGAGATCAAAGTCCAGACTCCTATGGTTCAGAGTCAAGACCTTGGGAGTGTATGCGGGATTAGGCCTTAGTGTGACCTTTGACCCGTCAGGGGCGAATCTGGTACACATTGGGTGTACAGACAATGCATGGAGGTCACCCACGCGTTTCGCCGAGCAAAGAGCCAGGAGAAGAGCAGTTTTATAAGATAGAAGATCTATCTTAATCTCGCTCAGAGGCTCAAATGGTGGGTCGCAAAGAGCCCCCAAGACCAGACCAAGATCCCAACCAGGGGTCAAGGTCCTGTTGGGTGGCTTGGTTTGAAGTACACCTTTCATATATCTCATTATGATTGGATGTGCTCCAGGAGTCCTTTGTCCCCAGTCCTCGTGACAGGCAGAGATAGTTGCAAGGAACACTTTAATTGTTGAATAAGAACGACCCTTTTCCAGTAAATCCTGAAGGAAAGTTAGTAGTTGAGCCAGGTCGCAAGCATAAGAAATTATATTTCTTTCTGAGCACCAGGCTTCAAAGATGCGCCACTTTTGTACGTATAGAGACTGTGTTGACCTGGTACGAGCATTTTGTATGGTTGTCATCACATTCTCAGGCAGGCCCGACGCTATCAGCCTGTCTTTCTCAGCTAACAGGCTGGAAGTAATTCCAGATCCTGGCCTAAACAGCTGGGTTGTGACTTCCTGTGTGAGTCTCTGAGGGTCCACCAGGTTGGGGAGTGGGTCTCCACGTTGATGTGTTAACAGACTTCCCTGATCGAGTCTCCTTGAAGACAGATGGAGTCTATCAATTTTATTAGAATGAGTTGGGACAGGAAAGCTACTGTTCCCCTCCAAAACAGGATTTATTGGATTGAGGGGCTGCTGCTTCTGTAAACGAGCAGATCTCCTGATTCCAATTGTTGTCCCCCCCCAGGTGGGATACTGTGTGGGGACAAGTTTGATGCAGCTTTGTGAGGAATATCACGTGCTGCTCTTCTACCGCTCGAGCGTTGCGTGTCCTTCATGAATAATAAAGGAGCAGCAGCAACGTGTGAACATGGGGATGGTCCTTTGTGACCGGCAGACTCAAGATTATTTGTTGATAAGGAGCCCAGTTTCCTTTCAAAATCAGAAGAAAAATTCTGGTTCAACTCCGATCCTTTTACACGTATAGTAACGTGATCACAGCCACTACTTTGAGGGTGTGAAAAATGTGTCTGCCTTGGGACATCCGACGTGCTCTCCTGTGGTGCGGACCTATCACGTGGTCGTCTGGTTAGTGTATTAGCCGGCCCCTTGCTCATAATGGAGCGGGGACTGGGGCACGTGCCCTTTCCCACCTGTCTCCGCGAAATGTGTAGGGTCTGTTCGCAGACGCCTCTGGGTCTTTCTTCTGGAGACAGGTCCAGAGGCACCCTGTTGGGGCTTATTGAATAGGCTGGCACTCCATGAGCTGTGAGGGAGGGGGATATGACCCTCCCCTTTATGACAGCTTACAGGCCAGAGACCCATACTGTTGACATTATTTGTGTTGGTGTGTTTTTTTTTTTCAATAAAACAGGGATGTGCTGTTTTATGAGTTTTATTCGTTCTTACGTGCAACGACATACATGATTTGATGTCACTCACAGCAGGGAGAACATGGTTTGTGCATGCAACAGAGTTATCAGCCATGTGTACTTTGTTACAAATAAAGTCTGAACAAGTGCGAACACTCCCGTTACTGCGTGGACGGGAGGTCGTCTAAAATGTAAACGTGGACCTGGTTCATCAGGCACGTGTTTGACGAGTGCCCCGGTTCGCTGAGGAGGCTCTATGCCTGCTCGCTTGGCGTGGGACAAACCTATTTTTACTCCATGTGTGCTCAGAGCGAGGTTGGTTCGGCGGGGGTCTCTGCCGAGGCTCCTCCTTGTATGCTGTCCGCTTCTGCGGTGGCGCACGCGTCGTCGAGCGGTGCCGCGGCTGTGCAGGTCTGCCTCCAGCGGGCTCTCTGGGGGGGGCGAAACTCCGACGAGGAATGCCCACCCTGAGGGCTTCAGCCTGCCTGCGCCTTTGGTCCAGCTTGGTTTGGATTCGCTCCAAAGTCTGGCCAAAAAGTCCCTCCGCTTCTATCGAGTGGTGGAGAAAAGGCACCTTTTGTCCCTCCGGTAAATCCGTCAACGTCATCCACAGGTGGCGGAGCGCGATGACCACTTCCGCCATACCTCTGCCCTGAGCCACAGCAGCTGTCCCCATCATACGGAGAACGAAGTCTGTAGCTCTGCGGGCTTCGTCCAGTAATTCGGCAGCAGCTTGCTTATCCGAGGTTTCCTGCAGTTGTTGGAGTTTTTCTGCGAGGTAAGCCTGCATCATCGCTGACGCGTTCATGGCGCATGCCACGGAGTCCTTGAGCTCTGTAGCACTTCTCGAGAAGCGACGCTGAGGCTCTGCAAGCTTTGCTAGGGAGAGTCGGCTTTGTTCCTGATGATCTGGGAGCTAGGTGGGACGCTAGCGTGTCCTCAATCTGAGGTGCATTAGCTATTCCCACCTGATCCATGCCCTCCACGTCAAGGAATTGTGAGAGAGGGAGGAGCATGGGCGCTCGTGGCTGAGGCCAGGTGCGGGTCAGTTCCGTGAGGAAGTCTGGGAACACGGGCATCCTTTGCCTTGTTGCAGCCTGTTGTTTTGAATAAAAATAGTTCCCCGCCAGCCTCGTGACCTGTTGGCGAGGTGGGGGTTCCGGCCAGGGGATGTTCAACGCGTCCGTTGCTCTGTGGCACAGGTCGAACAGGGCCGGGATGGAGAAGTCCGTTTCAGGGAGCGCAGGTATCGGGGTCCTGGGGAGGTCCTCTCCCGGATCCTCGATCTCGAGTTCTGGTTCCTCCACTGAAAATTCGCCCAAGGCTGAGATGGAGATCTCGTCTTCATTCATCATGCTTCTGGTGTCGAACTCGACTGTTAGGTCTACCATGGGAGCAAGCGGGTCAGAGCTATCGCCCCATTCGACGCACGTGCTGTCGTGTAGAGCCATGTGTTCAAGCTCTGGGGTCGGATTGAGGGTCTCCGTGGTGTTTGGGTCCTGTGGACCAGCTAAGCTTCCCATGGCCTTAGCCACAAGGTCCACCCGATGCCGTAGCACAGCATCCAGTATCTGGCTGTAGTGTGGGCAAGAATCGGGCGCATCCAGAGCTTGTCTTGCATGAAAAATACCCAGACTGGACAGGCCTCATGCATGTCCGTCGCTGTGAGAGCAAATCCACAGCCACTGGGACAGGCGCGCGAGGTTGGGCTCACTGTCCTGCTGGTTTTCCTTTGAAGTTTTGTCTTTTGCTTTCCCTTCTCCGGAGGCATGTCCGAGATAAGGCGAGCAAGACCTTCCAGAATCCTTTTTCTTCTGTTGTTCAAGTGTCTCCTCCGTCGTGTCGCTTTCGCTGGCTAGCCCGCTAAGTATGTTAGCCGGGGTAGCGGTTGTGGCGTAGTTATAACGCCGTTGAGCGAAGCAACCTGTAGAGAGAGGAGAGAAAAAAACTTTGAGGTTATAGAAATGTGCTGGGCTAGCTTTCGCTAGTCCAGCAGTACGCAGGGAAAAATTCTCTGTGCGCTCTGTGCAGGGAGCGAGCTCACCTCAAGTTGAGCGATGGAGCAGCAGAGAAGTCCCGCGAAGAGAGGTAGTTCAGGTTTTTGCGAGGTGAAGGGCAAAAAGAGACAGTTGGAGGGGCGCCAGTCGCCTAAGTACCTAAAGGGCGGTACCTCTGGCGCGGTGTGACGTCCCCTGCCGTAAAAGGCGTGAATGTATCCCTTCAGGTAATCACGCAGGGGCGCAATTCCCATAGCAAGTACGTTGCACCGAGAGACCGAACTGAAAGGGAACTAAAAAAAATACATTTGTTAGCTTGTAAGAGTGTGTCTCAGTTTAATTTTTGTTAATAAATGATTACAAATCAGCTTATTTTATAAAAAGCCAAATATAGGTCGCAGCTGAGTATATCCCTCTCTCACAATTTCTTGATGTGGAGGGAATGGATCAGGTGGGAATAGCTAATGCACCTCAGATTGAGGACACGCTAGCGTCCCACCTAGCTCCCAGATCATCAGGAACAAAGCCAACTCTCCCTAGCAAAGCTTGCAGAGCCTCAGCGTCGCTTCTCGAGAAGTGCTACAGAGCTCAAGGACTTGTGGCAAGCCAATATCAGAAAGCAGTGAAAACTGCTAAATCACAATACTTCTCTGATATCATTGCTGCAAACTCTCGTAACCCTCGAGTTCTGTTCTCCACCCTAAACTCTGTTCTCCACCTCACTGAACAATCACCCATGGAAGCCTCGACTGAGCTGTGCGAGAACTTCCAACATTTCTTTTTAGATAAAATCGCAACCACCAGGGCTCTCATTTCTCCTCCATCTCACGATCCATCCATCCCACCTCAATCTGTTGCTGTTTGTGACCATTTTGAACCAGTCTCTCTGTCCTCTCTAGAGCAGGTCATGTGCAACCTGAAACCATCTGGCTCCCCCTTCGATGTGGTCCCCCCTCGGCTTCTAAAGGAGGTTTTTCACACTCTAGGTCCCTCCATTCTCTCGATTGTAAATAGCAGTCTATCCTCGGGTGTGGTGCCAAAATCATTAAAACATGCTGCTGTTCAACCCCTCCTGAAAAAACCAAACCTCGACCCGTCAGTATTATCCAACTTCAGGCCTGTCTCCAGACTCCCATTTGTTTCTAAACTTCTAGAGAAAATAGTTGAGTCCCAACTAAAGTGCTTCCTGGAGGATCACGCTATCCCCGAGCTATTCCAGTCTGGCTTCAAATCCCTCCACAGCACTGAGACTGCCCTACTGAAGGTTTTTAACGACATCTTTCTATCCACAGATACTGGTGACTCTGTGCTGCTTGTCCTATTGGACCTCACATCCGCTTTCGACACCATCGACCATGAGATCCTCATTGCTAGGTTGGAGCAGTGGGTGGGCATCTCAGGATCAGCCCTAAACTGGTTCAGATCCTACCTCTCTGACAGATCCTTTTGTGTGTCCATCAACAATTTTACTTCTGCAGTGGCTGCTCTTAAATGGGGGGTTCCGCAGGGGTCCATCCTGGGTCCTCTCTTGTTCTCCTTATACCTGTTGCCACTCGGTGCTATTTTCCGGAAACACAATATACCCTTCCACTTCTACGCTGATGACTGTCAAATTTACTTCCCCCTAAGACAAAATGGTACAGGCTCTATTCAACCTCTGCTCGACTGCCTGGCTGACATCAGGGACTGGATGGCTTTAAATTTCTTAAGCTTCAACGATAAGAAGTCGGAAGCCATATTGTTCCTTCCCAATGACACAACCTCAAACCACTGCATTGACCTGTCTGCTCTACCCCTGTCCGAAAAACAAAAAGTCACAAATCTGGGAGTGATAATGGATCCTTCCATGAAACTCAACAGTCATGTAAACATGATCGTCAAATCCTGTTTTTTCCAGCTGAGGCGTCTGTCTAAGCTGAAGCCCATATTATCAAAAAACAACCTGGAGACAGTGATTCACGCATTCATTACATCTAGGCTTGATTACTGCAATTCACTTCTGCTTGGCGTCAGTCAAGCCACCATTGCACGATTACAACTGGTTCAGAACGCAGCTGCCCGATTTTTAACCAGCACACGCAAAAGAGAGCACATTACACCAGTCTTGGCCTCCCTTCACTGGCTACCGGTTCATCTTCGAATCCAATTCAAAATTCTCATGTATGTCTACAAATCGCTGAACAGTCTCGCCCCCGCCTATCTCTCGGATCTGATACACCCATATGTCCCTCCACGTGCTTTGAGGTCAGAGGATCAGGTACTCTTAATAGTTCCAGAAACTCGCCTTAAGCGCAGGGGTGACAGGGCGTTCTCTGTAGCAGGCCCAAGACTCTGGAACGAGTTACCGCTGCTCATCAAACAGGCCCCCTCCCTCTCGGTTTTCAAATCCCGGTTAAAAACTCACTACTACTCCATTGCTTTCAATGCCAGCTGATTTGTATTGGATCGTTTGATTTATGATCTGCAATGTTTTTATGTTTTTCGTGTTGTACTTCATTGTCTGTGTTGCCTGTTGCGTGTTTGTTTGTCCAGCACTTTGTGTGGACTTGTTCCTGTTTAAAGTGCTTTATAAATAAAATGGTATGGTATGGTATGGTAAGTAAAATCAATGATAAAACAACAGAAATCAATAATAAAATCAATTAAAAACAATGATAATATCAACTAAGATCAAAGATAAAATCATGTGGAGGCAGAGTAGGCTTGCTTAAAAAGAAAGGTCTTTAAGCCTTGTTTAAAGTCAACCAGTGACTGTGGAGCTCTCAGGTAGTCAGGGAGGGAGTTCCATAGGCGGGGGGCAGCCACACAGAATGCCCAGTCTCCCATGGTCCTTAATTTGGTTTGTGGAAGGAGAAGGAGATTTCTGTTCTGTGATCACAGAGACCGGGGGGATGAATCGGGTGCAATAATGTCCTTTAGATAATCTGGTGAAGTTCCATGTAAGCATTGATGTGTAATGAGAGCAGTTTTGTACTGAATTCTGTAGGTGACAGGAAGCCAATGGAGGTTATGGAGAATGGGTGTAATATGTTCAAATTTACGAACTCTCAACAGAATCCTTGCTGCACTGTTTTGAATGTATTGAAGTTTCTGAAGGTTTTTGCCAGGGATTCCAATAAACAGGGAGTTGCAGTAGTCGAGCCTGGAGGAGACAAAAGCATGGACGAGTTTCTCAGCATCAGGAAAAGTCAGAGATGGGCGAAGTCTGGAGATGTTTCGAAGATGGAAGAAGCAGGTTTTAAACAGATGCTTAATGTGATTTTCAAATGTAAGATGAGAGTCCATTTTTATTCCAAGATTTGTAACAGAGGTGGAGAGGGGGATGTCTTGTCCAGAAAAGGAAAGTGTTGTTATAGGAGATGTTTGTATCTGGTGAGGGGTGCCAATCAGTATGGCCTCAGTCTTGGAGCAGTTTAATTGAAGAAAATTCTGATTCATCCATGCCCTTATTTCCTCCAGGCAGGCAGAGAGAACAGTGAGTGAAGACGGAGATAGGGATGATGATGATGTTCCAGTCCTGATGTAAAGCTGTGTGTCGTCGGCATAGCAGTGAAAAGAAATGTTGAACTGATTAATAATTTGACCTAAAGGCAGCATGTAAAGGGAAAACAGCAGGGGCCCCAGAACTGACCCTTGAGGGACACCACAGGAGACACAGACTGTCTGGGAAGTGGCATTGCCAAGACTAACACATTCCAGCCTATTGGAGAGGAAAGATTTGAACCAGTCCAGGACAGTGTCACAGAGACCGACCTCCACATGAAGACGGTGGAGGAGGATACTATGGTCCACAGTGTCGAAAGCTGCAGTGAGGTCAAGGAGGACAAGGATGGAGGGAGAACCAGTGTCAGCAGCCATGAGGACATCATTTGTAACTCTCAGCAATGCAGTCTCTGTACTGTGAGCTGCTCTGAATCCAGACTGGAACTTCTCATACAGGGAGTGTTGCTGTAGGTGGTCCTGCAGCTGAGCAGCAACTGCTTTTTCCAGCACTTTAGACAGAAATGGGAGGTGGGAAATTGGGTGGTAATTAGACAAAATGTCGGGATCCAAATTAGATTTTTTCAGAAGAGGCCTAATGATGGCAGTTTTTAGAGGCAGTGGAACATGACCAGATTGTAGAGACTTATGTATTATTTGTGTGATTAATGGGCTTATTGCAAAGTGGTTGGATTTTATGAGAGATGAGAGGAAGGGATCCAGGGCGTAGGATGAAGGCTTCATTTTCTTGAAGATGGTCTCCACTTCACTCTGAACAACTTCATCAAAGCTGCTCAGGGACCCAGAATGCAGACGGGTAGATGGCACACAAAGATCAAGGAGGTTGTGGAGCTGAGATCCGATAGTGTCAACTTTGTTTTTAAAGAATGAAAGGAACTGGTTGCATTTTTGAACAGAGTCCTCATGAGTTTGTTTAATGGGATTAAGCAGATGAGTTATTCTGGAGAAGAGCTGTTTAGAGTTTCCAGGGCAGTTGTTGATGATGTTGGAATAATAGTTAGTTCCCACACACGTGACTGGTATTGCGTAGTACCGGGTTTTCTGCCGTATATAAAGGCAAATTCGAGGAAGATGGCTTACAGACTGACTAGAGTTTAGTATATTGATACTCTTTACTGAGAGCAAGATATAGGCATAAAGTAGATGCGGTCGGAGTTGACCCCTGTTCATTCATTAATTCAACCTTTATTTAAACAGATAAGTCACATTGAGCCTCTAAGACTCATTTACAAGTGAGATTGTTGGACAGACAATAAAAGTGGTGAAAAATGACACATAGGGTTTGGAGACAAAAAAATTCCTAACACATTTTTGACCTCTGTTTGAAGGTCAAAAATGTGGTAATGAAAAAAGTCTCGCACACAAGCACATAATGACGCCGACATTACGCAGAGGTCAGGGAGGACTCAAAGGCGGTTGAGCAGCCAGCTCATAGATCTGTGCACACTCATGGGGGGGCAAGGTCGGCCAGAGGCGAGAGTCCTGAAATGATGACAGAATGTTTATTCAGCTGGGCTCCTCTGAAAAGTCCGTTGAATTCCTTAGCAGAAGGTTTGGGAGAGGGGGTGAGAGCATCTGGTTTACAAAACTTCTCAGGCGTGTTGAGATAAGACAGCCTATCAAGGCCAGTCAGTGAGCCGAATGTCAGATAAACACGATTGTTCTGGGAACAGGCAGAAATTTAATGACATCTACCTTCAGTCTGTTTCGGTCCATTCGGTTCCGAAAATGTCCAAATTAAAATGACCAAACAAGTGGAACGTGCCTCAGAAAATCCCCAATATGTAATACATTCAGCCAAAAGTCGGGTTTTTCGAGACATGAACCAAGCCATCACGTAAGGCAGGCAGCCTGACCAGGTCCAGATTATCCGCCGACGTCTTCCATTTACGTTGATAGACCAGGAACCAGCAAAATCCAAAAAGCAGTATCCAGTTATCATAAATCCAATTAAGTATTATAATAATAATAACAATAATAATAATAATAATCATCATTTTATTTAAAAGCGCCTTTCAGGACACCCAAGGACACTTAACAAACCAACACAGTGTAATACAGAGCAAACATTATCAGCGACAAATTGAAATATAAAATACATAAAGGATATAAAATGGAAGATAAAAATACATTTAGTAAAGTTAGTGATAAGCTAGTCTAAAGAGATGGGTTTTCAGGGCAGTCTTGAACAGAGAAAGGGAGGTGGTGTTTCGAAGGTCTGGCGGTAGGGCGTTCCAGAGGTGAGGGGCAGAGCAGGTGAAGGCCCTGCTCCCCATGGTGGAGAGGCGGGCAGAGGGTACATGGAGATGTAGTGAAGAGGAGGATCTGAGAGAGCGTGATGGGATGGAGATTTGTAGGAGGTCAGATAGATAAGGAGGGGCAAGGTTGTGGATAGCTTTGAACGTGAGGAGTAGAATTTTGAAGATGATGCGTGATTTAACCGGGAGCCAGTGGAGCTGCTGCAGGACAGGAGTGATGTGATTATAGTAGGAGGTTTGAGTGATGACATGGACAGCTGAGTTCTGGACCATCTGTAACTTGTGGAGAGATTTGTTGGGGAGGCCGTAGAGAAGGGAGTTGCAGTAATCAATACGGGAAGTCACAAGACTATGCACCAGGATGGCTGTGGAACGGGGTGTGAGAGAAGGATGGAGACGGTTAATATTACGGAGGTGGAAATAGGCAGACCGAGTAATATTGTTGATGTGTGAAGTGAAGGAAAGAGTGGTGTCGAGGATGACACCGAGGCTCTTGACCTGAGGGGAGGGGGATAGCAGAGAGTTGTTAAGGGGGACGAGAAGATGTTCTGATTTTGAAATAGAGTTTTTGGTACCGACGAGAATGACTTCTGTTTTGTTGCTGTTTAGTTGAAGGAAATTGTTAGAAAACCAGTGATTTAGCTCGTTGAGACAGTCGGTGAGGATGGAGGGTGGGTGGGTGGAGTTTGGTTTTGATGACAAGTAGAGCTGCGTGTCATCAGCATAGCAGTGGAAATGGATGCCGTGTTTGCGGAAGATGTGGCCTAGAGGAAGGAGGTAAATGATGAAGAGGAGGGGTCCGAGGACAGAGCCTTGGGGGACACCCGTGGAGACAGGGGAAGACTGGGAACGGAAGGATTTAAGCTGAATGAATTGAGTGCGGTCAGAGAGATAGGAGGTGAACCAGTCTAACGGGGTACCTGAGATGCCAATGGAGGTTAGTCTGTTGAGGAGGATAGAATGACAGATGGTGTCGAAGGCAGAACTTAGATCAAGAAGAATGAGGATGGACAGAAGACCAGAGTCAGCAGCAAGAAGAAGGTCGTTAGTAATTTTTACTAGGGCTGTTTCGGTGCTATGGTGGGGGCGAAATCCAGATTGAAACTCTTCATAAATGTTGTTGTTGGACAGGTGAGAGTGAAGTTGACTAGCAACAGTTTTTTCAAGGATCTTGGAGATGAAGGGCAGATTGGAGATCGGACGAAGATTACTGAAGTTGGTGAAGTCAAGACCTGGTTTCTTGATGATGGGGGTGATGGCAGCAGATTTGAAGGCTGTGGGAACAATGCCAGAGGTTATAATAATGAATTCAATTTATAACGCGCTTTTCATTAGTGAAAATCTCAAAGCGCTACACACATTGAATGCTACACACATTCATACACCGGTAGCGGCAGACTACCATGCAAGGTGCTTTCCAGTCCTACCGGGAGCAACTCGGGGTTAAGTGTCTTGCCCAAGGACACAACAACACATGGTGTGGGGAACCGGGATTCGAACCGCCAACCTTCCGATCGGGGAACGACTGCCATTACCACTACGCCACGGCCGCCCCGTTAGGGAGGAGTGGATGATATTAGTGATGATAGGGAGCAGAGATGGGAGACAGGATTTAACAAGAACTGTGGGAAATGGGTCAAGTTGACAGGATGAGGACTTGGACTTGCTGATAATGTCAGCAATGTTATCAGCAGGGGGAGGGAGAAGACAGAGAAAGGGAGGGAGGGGGGAGTTCAACATGGATGTTGGGGGCAGTATTTGGACCAAGGTGTTTATGAATTGAAATAATCTTTTCATTGAAATATGACATCAGGGAGTTGCAAAATTCTGTGGAAACCATGTGAGAGGGTAGAGAGTTAGGAGATGAGACAGAACGGTGAAGGAGAGAGAACAATGTTTTTGAATTACCAACATTAGAACTGATGATGTCAGAGAAGTAGCTGGATTTGGCTTGAGAAATACTGTTCTTGTAATGGATGATGTAGTTTGCATAAAGTTCCTTGTGAATTGTGAGACCTGATTTTTTATAAAGACGCTCTAGCCGCCGACCTTTGGTTTTCAGGGAGCGGAGTGCTGGAGTGAACCAGGGTGCAGAGTTGGAGAAGGAAACAGTCCGAGTTTTCAGGGGAGCAACAGAGTTGAGGATGTTGGTTAGGCTGGTGTTGTATAATGTGACAAGATCATCTGGGTTTGATGAGTTGAAAGTGGAGAGGGTATCATTAATATGAGATAAAAGAGTGTCATGGTTGATATTCTTGATATTACCATACCATACCATACCATTTTATTTATAAAGCACTTTCAACAGGAACAAGTCCACACCAAAGTGCTGGACAAACAAACACGCAACAGGCAACACAGACAATGAAGTACAACACGAAAAACATAAAAACATTGCAGATCATAAATCAAACGATCCAATACAAATCAGCTGGCATACGGCATTACGGAAGGAAAGAGTGCGTTGAGGTTTATCTGAGGAAAATTTAAAATTAACATTGAATGAAATCATCAGGTGATCAGTAAATGGAAGTTCATCTGAAGAACAGTTAAGAGGAGAAAGTCCAGAGTAGCAGAGTAAGTCCAGTGTGTGACCCAGCTTGTGCGTTGGAAAGTCGATGAATTGTTGATAGCCGCAGCTGTCCAGGCAAGATGTGAAGTCTCTGGTGAGGGGGTTGTGTTCATCTTCAAAATGAACATTGAAATCGACCAGCAGGATAACCTTGGGTGAAAGAGCAGTTAAATGGGCCATTAGTCCATCAAAGTCATTCATGAAGGAGTTGTTCACTTTTGGAGGGCGGTAGATAGTGGCAACAACAGTTGGAGTAGGTCCAGCCAGCACACAAACAGTGCACTCAAAGGAGGAGGAGGGGGTGAACCGGAGTGACCTTCCAGTTCTCGCGGTGAATTATCGCGAGACCTCCCCCTTTCCCTGAGGCTCGGGCCTTCGCGGTGCAAACAAAGCCCGGTGGAGTGGACTCGTTCAGATGAAAAAAGTCGTTTTGTTGTTGCCACGTTTCTGTTAAACAGAAGAAATCCAGTTTTCGGTCGGATATTATATCGTGAATAAGCTGACCTTTGCCCGTGAGGGAGCGAACGTTCAGAAGTCCAAACTTTACGGAGGAGGCGGAAGTAGTGACCGGAGCGTTAGCCGACCGAGCTAGGTTGGCTAACGTGCTGCTGCTGTTAGCGGTCCGGGCGTAGTGGCGTGAAGAATGGCGAGAGTCAGACCAGATGGAGGTTATGGGATGAGCCTGGTCAGAAGGCAATTTTCTCCAGAGGGAGCACTGGCGGTGCGGCCGGTAGAAAGCGAAGACGAAGTAGCTCCACGGCCGAATAATGGAGCAGACCAGACGCTGGGTGTTGTTGGATGAGAAGCAGCAGAGTCCAGACGAGAACAGGCAACAGGTAAATCTAAGTAAAATCCATGTTTGTTGATGAGTAGATATGCCCAGGCAAGGGTCGGTGAAAAAACAGCAGAAAGTACTGAATAAAACAAAGCAACAAAAAAGTACAAGGAGCAGCTGCAGCGAGATGCGCACGCGCTCATCTCCGGAAGTCAAAAAAAACATGCGTCCTTATGATCTACAGATGACAGCAGAGATAGACACATCATCAAGTCTTCCAAGTCGATGAGATATCCCAGTTGAATGCATGGCATCAGGGCAAATCGACTCGCCTACAGCCTTTCTTCTTTTTGAAGAAATGTTATCAGTTGTGTTGTGGGACCAACTGACCAAATTGAAGTCCATAGTTATGATTCGGAAGATTTTGAAGAAGAGAGGCTCTCAGACAGTTTCACAGACAAGACAAAGTAAAAGCAAAGCGGAGACCGAGAGGAGACGTCCCGCCCTTGAGAAGAGCACGTGTTGAATGCCAAGAGCAAGTGTTGAGGTGGAGAAAGAAATCATGTCAGACGAGGCGGACAAGTTGTCACCGAGAAGTTACTTTGATATCGTTAATTATTTAGTGAATACAAGGAGTGCCTACAACGGAGGAGCTTCACAGCTTTAAATCCATGAATGCTTATAATCAGTAACAGATTTGTGAAGGACATCCGAAATCTTCATGTTAATAACAGTTCTGGTGACTGGCAGAGTAAGTGATTACAATAATATATACGTAGATGTCCGTCATAGCTTGCTACAAGCTAAAACAGCTAAGCTAATCTTCGCTACAGTAAACATCGCTCATATTTACTGTAGCTCAAGCTATGTCAGCTAAGCTGACGTAGCTTGTGCTACAGTAAATATCAGTGATGTTTACTCTAGTACAAGCTACATCAGCTAAGCTAATCTTTGCTACGTTAAAAATTGTTGTAAATATCAACGATGTAGTACAAGCTACAGTACTTCAGCTTACCTGATGTAGCTTGTACTACAGTAAAGATCGCTGATATTTCTCACATTACTACATTATTTATTTAGCCTATGACTGCCTTTCATACTTAAATTAGTGGTAACAAAATAAATTATTTGTAATTATTGCTCAGTCATAATATTTAACGTGCTACAGTAAATGTCACTGATATTTATTTTCCTCTATGACTGTCTTTGATAAGTTAGTGGTGAAAAGTTATAATTTGGTAACTCCTTTTAATCCATTGGTTAAATGTTGTTTTAAAACCCTGAAACAAGAACTTCATTTTAATTGTTTTCTTCCTTTGTGTTGTATTTCTAGTTGTGTGCTGTCGTGCACCACAACAACAAATGAGTGAAAATATAATTTCTATAAATGAATCTGCTTTTCAAGTACATTTGGTATTGCTGTGAAACATGCATTGCTAAATGTACATGTGCTTACCTTTAGTTTGAATAAAACAGTTGCACCAAGTTTCACCTTCTTTATTTCAATAATTAAAATATGCTGTTTAATCTCCAACACTGAGAAGTAGTTTCATTGTATTGTATTGTCACCTCTACTAGACATTATTCTATTGCACATAATAAAACCTAGATGTAGTGATTGTTCTTTGGCAACTTACAAGTTTAGTGTTTTATTGACATGTACAAAACATAAAAACATGCATGTTGCTGTATGGTTCCTCCTCCAGGAGCAGACTGATAAAGTTCTAAGTAAAAGCTATAATTATAAATTCAAAAAAGTTGAAACTTAATACAATGTGAGAAATATGGGTGATTTTATGTCTTTTAATGAAAATGATTTGGCTACAGAATAAATACCAGATCAAAAACACTCTTCAACAAGGAATGATGGAGACCAGTGCAGTTTCTGATTTTAAACAAACTGGAACAGATCCTTTGTCATGTGGGACCGTCCAATTGGAGCAGCCAACCCCTCAGGATCCAAGACTGGACCCAGGTCTAGGATTTGAGACTGTGCCCTGTGTGTGTGTGTGTGTGTGTGTATACAATAAATACAAAACAAAATTTATATTGACATGATGTTAAACACAATTGTTGCTGCTTCTTACCTAGTAAGGGGTGTTGTGTGGTGCCGTTCTGCTGCGTGTTGCCCAGCGGAGTGGATGTACTGTACTTGGAGAGTCCGAAACAGAATCTGAAGAGCTGCTGCGTGTTGCCCAGCGGAGTGGATGTACTGTACTTGGAGAGTCCGAAACAGAATCTGAAGAGGCTTCATCTTCAGGGACACTGTCTGCATCAAAATAAGAGTGCAAAAACAGCAACAGAGTACAGTTAGCATAGATGACAACTAATGACGACGTAACCGCGTCAGCCTCGTTTGTTAAGACAGGGTATATACAGAAATTCTTGAGTTAAATTTAATACATTTTAATACCTTTTTAATACTATCACAATATTTTTTAATACCATCATGACACTGAGCTGCAACCGTAGTGGCAACCTCTTGTACTTCAGTTCAGAGCAACAAAATTGTAAAGTGATAGATTGCTGTCATTTTCTTCCTAAATGTTAGTAGTAAATGTAGTTTTACAACAATTACTGGATACATCAATTTGCCTCAATAAAAGCACTGACCTGACCTGATTTTATCACTTGTTTTTATTTTGATCATTGATTTTAGTTGCACTTTGTAGCACTTTGAGATTTTTGTTAATGAAAAGTGTGTTACAAATTAAATTAATTATTATTATTATTATTTACCTATTATTTAAATCTAACCCATGACAAAAAGTAATTTAATTGTTCTCACACACAGCATATCTCTAATGGCAAACGAAAAACTGTAAACTTGAAAAGATAACAGTTTTTTTTTAATAATTCAACACTGAAAACATACTCAATTCAAAAAAAGAGGGAGAAAAATAATAACTACTGTACTGTATTTTTCAGCCTGTAAGTTGCAGTTTTTTGCTAAATTTGCATGCCCTGGGACTTATAGGCCAAAGTGACATATTTATAGATTTTTTCACATACAGTATTTATAAACCATTTTGGACAGATATGAACGTTTCCATTCATTCTGATTGAACCAAAATAAGCTGCAACACTGTGGCGAATTTGACCATTAAAGTGCATTTATTAAGCAAATGATAGACTGAGACACACCTCTGCTATAACTTTGAGCAAACAAATAATTGTTTAAGTACTTTTCTTGTTAAAAATGTAGGAGAAAAGAGCCGCGTTCCTGCTTCCCGTTTCTCGTCCTCTGCACGTTCACGGCGCACACAGGTTGCGAAACAATTTTTTTAATGCAGCTAATTTGACAATTAAAGTACATTTATTAAGAAAATTATAGACTCAGACACACCTCTGCTATAATTTCGAGCTAACAAATAATTGTTTAGGTACTTTTATTGTTAAATTTCAGATAAACAAACTGCGTTTCTTCTTCCTGGTTCTCGTCATCTGCACGCCCGCGTTCACGAGCACCAATCTTTCCTCTCCAATAGGCTGGAATGCGTTAGTCTTGGCAATGCCACTTCCCAGACAGTCGGTGTCTCCTGTGGTGTCCCTCAAGGGTCAGTTCTGGGGCCCCTGCTGTTTTCCCTTTACATGCTGCCTTTAGGTCAAATTATTAATCAGTTCAACATTTCTTTTCACTGCTATGCCGACGACACACAGCTTTACATCAGGACTGGATCATCCTCATCATCCCCATCTCCATCTTCACTCACTGCCCTCTCTACCTGCCTGGAGGAAATAAGGGCATGGATGAATCAGAACTTTCTTCAATTAAACTGCTCCAAGACTGAGGCCATAATGATTGGCACCCCTCACCAGATACAAACATCAACTTTAACAACAATCTCCTTCTCTGGTCAAGACATCCCCCTCTCCACCTCTGTTACAAATCTTGGAATAAAAATGGACTCTCATCTATTCTGCTCCTGCTTCATGGAATATCTTACAAAAAGATCTGAAGCTCTCGACCTTGACTTCTCTAAATGGTTTTCAGAATCTGTTGGAATCCTGGCAAAAACCAATGCAGATTTGTTCCTGTCTTTGATTTTATACGTCTACCTTATAATGTTTTGCTAGTTTTTTGATACTTTGTTAAAAAAAAGAAAAAAAAATCTTTTGTTTTTTTCTCTCTTTTTGTTTTCTATTGTTTATTGTTTGTTTGTTTATTGTTTAATGAAATTCTATCATTGCTGTTCATTGTTCTTTAGTTTTAGCAGGTCGCTTTCGTAAATGAGCCCATGAGGTTCAAAAGATTTACCTCACTAAATAAAGGTTGAATGAATGAATGAATCTTACATTTGAAAATCACATTAAGTATCTGTTTAAAACCTGCTTCTTCCATCTTCGAAACATCTCCAGACTTCGCCCATCTCTGACTTTTTCCGATGCTGAGAAACTCGTCCATGCCTTTGTCTCCTCCAGGCTCGACTACTGCAACTCCCTGTTTATTGGAATCCCTGGCAAAAATCTTCAGAAACTTCAATATATTCAAAACAGTGCAGCAAGGATTTTATTGAGAGCTCGTAAATTTGAACATATTACACCCATTCTCCATAACCTCCATTGGCTTCCTGTCACCTACAGAATTCAATACAAAACTGCTCTCATTACACATCAATGCTTACATGGAACTTCACCTGACTATCTAAAGGACATTCTTGCACCATATTCATCCACCCGGTCTCTACGATCACAGAACAGTAATCTACTTCACATTCCACGAACCAAATTAAGGACCATGGGAGACAGGGCATTCTGTGTGGCTGCCCCCCGCCTATGGAACTCCCTCCCTGACTGCCTGAGAGCTCCACAGTCACTGGTTGACTTTAAAAGCGGTTTAAAGACTTTTCTTTTTAAGCAAGCCTATTCTGCCTCCGCATGATTTTATCTTTGATCTTGGTTGATAGTATTATTGATTTTACTTGATTTTATCACTTGTTTTATTTATTTATTTTTTTATTTAGGCCTATTCTGCCTCCACATGATTCTGTCTTTAATCTTAGTTGATACCATTATTGATTTTATTTGATTTTATCACTTGTTTTATTGTTGTAGCACTTTGAGATTTTTATTAATGAAAAGTGCGGTATAAATTGAATTTATTATTATTATTATTATTACCAAGCGCAAAACTATTTTTAAATAAAGTAGATTTGACATTAAAGTACATTTATTAAGAAAACGTTAGACTGAGACACGCCTCTGTTATAATTTCGAGCTAACAAATAATTGTTTGAGTACTTTTCATCAGAGAAACGAGCGCGTACCTCCATCTTTTTTTTCTTTCCTAAAAGCCTCTCTCTGGCTGTTGGCTGAAGCCAGTCTCTGAAATGGTCATTTTGCAGTCCAAAAATGCTAAGAAACAGTGTCATGACTCACTTGAAATATGCTTAAAGTTAGAAAACACTCACCATTTACTATAGATTACAAAAGAGCTGTGGCTGTGGCTGCGTCTCAATTCAGGGGCTGGGTCCTCATGAGGACCCAGCCTAGCTGGGCCGAGTAGGCCACGCACTCACAAGGCCGGGTGGGCTGGACAAAACTGCTGAAATGGGACGGTCTAGCCTTCCGGAGAGCCGGCCTTGAAGTGGGTGGGGCGTTCTCTTGAAATGGGTGGGAAGTGTGTGCGCTTGCCGTGTGTGTGGAAAGAGAAAGAGATGCCGCTAAAAAATATTTGTTAGCTGAATATATATATTAGTGTTTCTGAGTTTACTGTTGTTAAGAACTGATTACAAATCAGCTTATTTTTCACGTGCTTAGCAAGGATTTTCTGAGGGGCAATCGTTTAAAAGACAGAGTGGATCTACGAAAAGCAAGTTGCCCAGTAGCTCAATTGGTTAAGCATCCAGCGGTTGGCGTGCAGATACTTTTCTCGAAGCTGGTTTGAATCTCACTCGGTACGGTTAAAACTTATTTTACGTTTGTCTTTTATTGGATAAAAATGAGGACTGAGATTAAAAAGAAGGAGTTTGTGAAACTCCTTCTTTTTTAATCCAATAAAAGACAAACGTAAAATAAGTTTTAACCTTACCGAATGAGATTTGAACCAGCTTCGAGAAAAGTATCTGCACACCAACCGCTGGATGCTTAACCAATTGAGCAACTGGACAACTTGCTTATTGTAGGTCCACTCTTTCTTTTAACTGATCGCCCCTCAGAAAATCCTTGCTACGCACGTGTAAAATAAGTTGATTTGTAATCAGTTCTTAACAAACAGTAAACTCAGAAACACTAATATATATATATTCAGCTAACATTTTTTTTTAGTCGTTCCTGTAGTTAAATTTTAATGAGATTCAACAACGAGGCTAGCCTGTATAAATAAAGGTTGAATGAATGAATGAAAAAAAAAACGCTGAGGTTGTTGTTAGAATGAGCTGATGACTCAACAACACGCAGCAGTCCTGTCCCTGCACGCAGAAAGTCCCCCCGCGAAATCTCTGCTGGCGCTACGAATTCTGGGATAGCCTCCGTCAGAAAGGTTACTCAGATGCATCCTCGGATTTCGACAGGAAGTAGGCCGCATTCCTCGGTCGCATGAGGAGGAGTCTTCGAATTGGGACAGTCCTCCGCGCGGGGCAATGACGTGTGCGGCCGACAAATGCGCACTCCTGAGGACCCAGCCCCTGAATTGAGACACAGCCTGTGTGTCAAGGCCACTCTCCCTCCCATTGTTGGCTGGGCGTCTACCAGCAAATATAGAAATGCCTGATTTTCCGTGTTTGACCACGGTTGTGACATGATTATTACCCTGTAAATACTCAAAAATACGATCCTCCAACTTGTTGTTCTCTATTTTGGGGGGTGAAAAAGAAAATGGCGGATTGGATTTCGGTGGAAGACTGAATCTCCGCCCTCCGACCTATGAATACGCCCCCTAACCAATCAGTGACCAACACTACGCTGATGTCATAACTGGACCCTACAAGAACCAGACCTATGTACCTCAGTGAAGCAGGTCCCAAAAATAGGGCGGGTTCCTCCTCTACAGGCCCTGTGGATACACAACACAACTAGTTATGAACTAGTTATGAAGGAGCCCGAAAGAGCACGAACAGGCCCTATGGATAAGGGGCAAAATATAACAAATTGGGATGTGATAGGTGGTATTTTAACAACTGACTTAAGTGATCATTTACCTGTTTTCACAATCTATTAAAAAGATCAAAATCACAAAAGCAGTTACAACGAAGAAAAAAAATAAACACATCAAAAAATGCTTTGGATAAATTAAAAGAGGATCTAAATAAACAAAACTGGAATGACGTGTATGTGGATGATGTGAACAGATCATATGATGAGTTTGTGAATATCTTAGAAGCTCTGTGTGAAAAGAATTCATCCATCCATCCATCCATCTTCTTCCGCTTATCCAGGGTCGGGTCGCGGGGGCAGCAGCCTAAGCAGGGAGGCCCAGACTCCCCTCTTCCCAGCCACTTGGAGCAGTTCCTCCGGGGGAATCCCAAGGCGTTCCCAGGCCAGCCGAGAAACATAGTCCCTCCAGCGCGTCCTGGGTCTTCCTCTGGGTCTCCTCCCGGTGGGACGTGCCCGGAACACCTCACCAGGGAGGCGTCCAGGAGGCATCCTAACCAGATGCCCGAGCCACCTCAACTGGCTCCTCTCGATGTGGAGAAGCAGCGGCTCTACTCCGAGTCCCTCCCGGATGACTGAGCTTCTCACCCTATCTCTAAGGGAGAGTCCAGCCACCCTGCGGAGAAAACTCATTTCAGCCGCTTGTATCCGAGATCTTGTTCTTTCGGTCATAACCCAAAGCTCATGACCATAGATGAGGGTGGGAACGTAGATCGATCGGTAAATTGAGAGCTTTGCCTTTTGACTCAGCTCTCTCTTCACCACGACAGACCATGGGCTCACCACCTGTGGGAGGGGCCAAAGGGGTCGGGTGCAATGTGAGATGGGTGGCGGCCGAGGGCGGGGACCCTGGCGGTCTGATCCTCGGCTACAGAAGCTGGCCATTGGGACATGGAATGTCACCTCTCTGGTGGGGAAGGAGCCTGAGCTAGTGTGTGAGGTTGAGAGGTTCCGACTAGAAATAGTCGGACTCACCTCAACGCATGGCTCTGGCTCTGGAACCAGTTTCCTTGAGAGGGGTTGGACACTCTTCCACTCTGGAGTTGCCCCTGGTGAGAGGCGCCGAGCAGGAGTGGGCATACTGGTTGCCCCCCATCTTGGTGCCTGTACGTTGGGGTTCACCCCGGTGAACGAGAGGGTAGCCTCCCTTCGCCTACGTGTGGGGGGACGGGCTCTGACTGTTGTTTGTGCCTATGCACCAAACGGCAGCTCAGACTACCCACCCTTTTTGGAGTCCTTGGAGGGGGTATTGGAGAGTGCGCCTCCTGGGGACTCCCTTGTTCTACTGGGGGACTTCAACGCTCACGTGGGCAATGACAGTGAGACCTGGAGGGGTGTGGTTGGGAGGAACGGCCCCCCTGATCTGAACCAGAGTGGTGTTCTGTTATTGGACTTCTGTGCTCGTCATGGATTGTCCATAACGAACACCATGTTTAAGCATAAGGGTGTCCATATGTGCTCTTGGCACCAGGACACCCTAGGTCGCAGTTCGATGATCGACTTTGTTGTCGTCTCATCTGATCTGCGGCCGCATGTCTTGGACACTCGGGTGAGGAGAGGGGCGGAGCTGTCTACTGACCACTACCTGGTGGTGAGTTGGCTCCGATGGTGGGGGAGGATGCCGGTCAGACCTGGCAGACCCAAACGTATCGTGAGGGTCTGCTGGGAACGTCTGGCAGAGTCTCCCGTAAGACGGAGCTTTAACTCCCACCTCCGGGAGAGCTTTGAACACGTTCCGAGGGAGGCGGGGGACATGGAGTCCGAGTGGGCCGTGTTCCGCGCCTCTATTGTCGAGGCAGCTTATCGGAGCTGTGGCCGCAAGGTTGTTGGTGCCTGTCGAGGTGGCAACCCTCGAACCCGGTGGTGGACACCGGCAGTGAGGGATGCTGTCAGGCTGAAGAAGGAGTCCTATTGGGCCTTTTTGGCTTGTGGGACCCCGGAAGCAGCTGATAGGTACCGGCAGTCCAAGCGGCATGCGGCTCGGGTGGTTGCTGAGGCAAAAACTCGGGCGTGGGAGGAGTTCGGAGAGGCCATGGAGAATGACTTCCGTACGGCTTCGAGGCGATTCTGGTCCACCATCCGGCGTCTCAGGGGGGGAAAGAGGTACGAGACCAACACCATTTATGGTGGAGGTGGCGTGCTGCTGACCTCAACTCGGGATGTTGTGAGTCGGTGGGCGGAATACTTCGAAGACCTCCTCAATCCTACTGGCACGTCTTCCACTGAGGAAGCAGAGCCTGGGGACTTTGGGTCGGGTTCTCCGATCTCTGGTGCTGAGGTCGCCGAGGTGGTTAAAAAGCTCCGCGGTGGCAAGGCTCCGGGGGTGGATGAGATTCGCCCGGAGTTCCTTAGGGCTCTGGATGTTGTAGGTTGTGAAAAGAATTGTGTTCAAAAAAATTACACAAAGAGAAATATTGTTGACCAACCATGGATGACAAAAGGGTGAAGAAATGCTTGCAAAAAAATTAATTATTTGTATTCATGCTTCTTGAAACTGCGAACTCAAAACGCTGAAGAAAAATATAAGAATTATAAAAATAAATTAGTAGGGATTATAAGGAAACATAAGAAGGAATATTATAGTGATTTATTAGATGAAAATAATGGTGATATGAAAGCAACATGGCGAGTAATGAATAGTGGTCTGAAGAATAAAAAAGTAAAAACGAGTATTTCACAATATTTTGTAAAGGACAACGATGAAATTCATGATGAAAATGAAATTATAAATGGATTTAATCAATATTTTGTGAATGTTGGTGTAATGATTGAATGAATTGTGTTTGTCCACTAGATGGCAAGCATGAGATTATGTACACAGGGTCCCAGTTACATCCAACAACAAATGCAAGAGAAAAACAGTAATAACATCTAGAATTAACTAAGAAAAACATCAACTAGTAATACACTAAGCCCTAATGTAGTGGAAAGAAAAACATCATTATAAACAGCAGCACGAACATGAGTCTTTATGAGCAGATGGTCACAGATGAACACAGCAACAAGAAAACAGATCAGCATCAGCATGATGTGATATTTTGCAGTGTTTATTCTTATTATTTATTTATTCATGAGTCTAACAGCCTCAGGGTAGAAGCTGTTCCTCAGTCTAGTGGTTCTACATTTGATGCTCCTCAACCTCCGTCCTGAGGGGAGTGGGGCAAAGAGTGAGTGTGCTGGGTGAGTGAGGTCTTTCATGATGCAGGTGGCTCTTTTCTTGCATCTGGAGGTGTAGTGTAATGTGTATTGTATTAGTTAGAAAATTAGAAAGAGTTGTTCATTTTGTTTTGTTACTGGAAGAATATTATTGTTTGAACTGATTGTTTGAAAAAAGGGGCAGATATAATAAGATTTTTTTTTTTCTTCTTTCTGCTACCTTTCTTTTTATATTTTGTACGTTATCATTTATGGGATTGTTTTGTATTGTGTGTGTTTTTTTTTGTTGTAAAAAAATGAACAATTTTAATAAACATAAACAATAAACATAAATGTGTGTTTCAGTCTACCATTTGCTTTATAAATGCACTTTGATGGTCAAATCAGCTGTATTTCAAAACCCAATTTGTGGAAGCGGCAGGCAACTGCAGAGGGAGGAGCCTATGCATTTATTTGAAATTTAACAGAATAAGCATCTAAAAACAATTATTTGTTTGCTTGAAATTATAGTAAAGGTATGTCTCAGTCTAACTTTGGCTTAATTAATGCACTTTGACGGTCAAATCAGCTGTTCTTCTAAACCCGATTCGCGTTGGCGAGCATGCACAAAGGGACGACTTGCTAGTAGTGCATTAACAGAATACCCGAGTTTTCGACAGATCGAGTGCTTTGACTTCTATCGAGGCTTTTTTGTCCACCTCGAGTACCCGTAGTGACGTCATCACGTCACATTTCACAGCGCGCGAGGTAGCTTTTAGTAGACGCCACAAAATGGATTCCTTTGTGCGCACGGATGTAAATGGAGCAGGCAGTCTTGTCAAAAAGGTAAAACAGTTTTTAATTTATAAAATGCGCTATTTCCTGTTGATTTTCTGTTCTCTGACCACCGTAGATTGTGACTGGCAGCAGGTGGCGGTGTTGCATTGCAGGCCACATATATAACACGGCAGCTTCCTCTCTCGTTTCACAAACAAAAGCAACATATTAATCTCTCTAGACCTATTAAAAAAACCTATAAACACATTAATCTCTAAAAGTAAACCTAAATTGCACAGCACTTCAGGCTGTGGTGCGGTGTTGCCCCATTTGTTTTTCAGTTTCGGTTTCAGCGCCGCACGGTATACTTTCACTTTTAAAATTAATAATAATAACTAATAGTTTTGTTTTTCCTGTGACTTATCTGCAGTATGATAAATGATAGGAGCATAATAAATGCTCCCAATGTTTTGTTGGTCTTTTTTTTCTTTTTGTAAAGACGTTTTTATGCATTTATATTTATTTATTTATTTTGCATCATAAGACACTGTGACGTCATCGGCTACTCGAGCGTCGTTCGAGTTTTTTTATGTTAATGTCGAGGTTAAAAATTATGTACTCGTTCAACCCCTAGTGGGATCACCTTACATGGGTTCAACCTGGGCATGGATATATAGGGCCCACTACATTTTTATGTGGGCTAACTGGGAATGGGACAGAAATGGGCAATATTATATGGGACCCATTTGGTTTTGGTATAATGGGCCCAGCATGGGAAGCCCATGTGGGCTAACTGTATTTATCCCAAGTGGTATAAATGTGGGATCACCTTACATGGGTTCAACCTGGGCATGGGGTATATAGGGCCCAATACATTTTTATTTGGGCTAACTGGGAATGGGACATAAATGTGTATCAGTTTATGGGACCCATGTAGTTTTGGTATGATGGACCCAGCAGGGGAAGCCCATGTGGGCTAACTCTATTCATCCCAATTGGTATAAATGTGGGATCACCTTACATGGGTTCAACTTGGGCATGGATATATAGGGCCCAGTAGATTTTTATGTGGGCTAACAGGGAATGGGACAGAAATGGAAATCATTATATGGGACCCATGTGGTTTTGGTATAATGGTCCCAGCATGGGAAGCCCTTATGGGCTAACTGTATTTACCCCAAGTGGGCTAAATGTGGCGTGACCTTAATGGCTTTAACCTGGGCATGTATATATAGGCCCCAGTTCATTTGTATGTGGGCTAACTGGGAATGGGACAGAAATGGGCAATATTATATGGGACCCATGTGGTTTCGGTATAACGGGGCCAGCATAGTAAGCCCATGTGGGCTAACTGTATTTACCCCAATTGGGATAAGTGTGGGCTGACCTTACATGGGTTCAACCTGGGCATAGATATATAGGCCCCAGTTCAATTGTATGTGGGCTAACTGGGAATGGGACATTAATGGGCATTATTATATGGGACCCATGTGGTTTTGGTATAATGGTCCCAGCATGGGAAGCCCTTATGGGTTAACTGTATTTACCCGAAGTGGGCTAAATGTGGCATGACCTTAATGGCTTTAACCTGGGCATGTATATATAGGCCCCAGTTCATTTGTATGTGGGCTAACTGGGAATGGGACAGAAATGGGCAATATTATATGGGACCCATGTGGTTTCGGTATAACGGGGCCAGCATGGTATGGGACAGAAATGGGCAATTTTATATGGGACCCATGTGGTTTCGGTATAACGGGGCCAGCATGGTAAGCCCATGTGGGCTAACTGTATTTACCCCAATTGGGATAAGTGTGGGCTGACCTTACATGGGTTTAACCTGGGCATAGATCTATAGGCCCCAGTTCAATTGTATGTGGGCTAACTAGGAATGGGACATAAATGGGCATTATTATATGGGACCCATGTGGTTTTAGTATAATGGGCCCAGCATGGGAAGCCCATGTGGGCTAACTGTATTTAACCCAAGTGGTATAAATGTGGGATCACCTTACATGGGTTCAACCTGGGCATGGATATATAGGGCCCAATACATTTTTATGTGGGCTAACTGGGAATGGGACAGAAATGGGCAATATTATATGGGACCCATGTGGTTTTGGTATAATGGGCCCAGCACGGGAAGCCCATGTGGGCTAACTGTATTTATCCCAGGTGGTATAAATGTGGGATCACCTTACATGGGTTCAACCTGGGCATGGATATATAGGGCCCACTACATTTTTATGTGGGCTAACTGGGAATGGGACAGAAATCAGCATCATTATATGGGACCCATGTGGTTTTAGTATAATGGTCACAGTATGGGAAGCCCATGTGTGCTAACTATATTTGCTGGTGAAGATGACTGTGTTTAGTTGGAAATCCTAACCCCAATTTGTCAGAATACAAATACCCATAATTCATAGGGAAAACGTAGGACAGACACGAATCTCATCATGAAGGACCCCGCTCACCCAACACACACTTTTTGCCCCATTCCCCTCAGACAGAAGATTGAGTTGCATTATGTGTAGAACCGTTAGGCTGAGGAACAGCTTCTACCCTGAGGCTGTTAAACTCATTAAAAATAAAAATAAATGTCACATTTTTGTCATCTAACCCCAATTTGTCAAAATACAAATACATGTACCCATAATTCATAGGAAAAAGGTAGGACAGACACGAATCTCACAAAATACGGTCAGGGGGTTATGGAAAACAAGATCTGTGAGTTTGGTGGTCCTATCACTGCATTTAGTTGGAAATCCTAACCCCAATTTGTCAAAATACAAATACCCATAATTCATAGGGAAAACGTATGACAGACACGGAATCTCACAAAATGCGGTCAGGGGGTTATGGAGAACAAGATCTGTGAGTTTGGTGGTCCTATCACTGCGTTAAGTTGGAAATCCTAACCCCAATTTGTCAAAATACAAATACCCATAATTCATGAGGAAAACGTAGGACAGACACAAATCTTACAAAATGCAGTCAGGGGGTTATGGAGAACAAGATCTGTGAGTTTGGTGGTCCTATCACTGCGTTTAGTTGGAAATCCTAACCCCAGTTTGTCAAAATACCATAATCCAAAAAAAAGTGTTGGGAAAGTGTTGAAAGTGCGGATCAGTTCTGCGAGGTGCTGGCCAATATATTTAACATCTCATACCCTGTAGACAGTTCCCATCTGCCTGAAGACCACACCACCATCATCCCAGTCCAAAAAAGCTCTACAGTGACTGGTCTGAATGACTATTGGCCAGTGGCCCTCACCCGATAGTCGCTAAATGCTTCGAAAAACTGGTCATGACCCACATCAAATCAACCATCAACATCAACGAGGACCCTCACCAGTATGCATACTGTGAGAACCAATCAACAGAGGATGCCATCTCCTCTGTGGTCCACATTGCTCTCACCCACCTGGAACAGAAGGACTCATACGCCCGTATGCTCTTTGTGGACTTCACATCTGCCTTCAAAATCATGATCCCCCAAACCCTGATGGACAACTTACTCACACTAGGACCAAGCCCCTCCATTTGCAATTGGTTCCTTGTCTTCTTAACAAACAGACCTAAGTCAGTAATGATCCACAACTTCTCCTCTTCCACCATAACCCTCAGCACTGGCTCTCCTCAAGGATGTGTGTTGAGCCCTCTCCTATTCACTGTGCTCACATATGATTGTGCAACTACCCATCCAGGCTGTCATAGAGTTTGCAGCTGATACAGCTATGGTGGGATGCATCACAAACTATGATGAGTCCAGCTACAAGCAGGAGGTGGAACACCTAGAGAGCTGGTGCAAGGAGAATAACCTTCACATTAGGGGTGGGCGATATGGCTCGAATATTATATCGTAATATTTCAGAGCATCCTGACGATAACGATAAATTTCGTGATACAACCCAAATAAAAAAAGAAAGAAATCAGTTATTTATTTGACAAAATTAACTTAACATGTTGCTTTGCAGTATTATAATTATTTTTTAAAAACAACGGGTAATTTTACTGAAATTAATTTATTTAGTAAAGTATTCAGTCTCCAAGTAGTGTAAATGTATATATATATATTATATATATGTGTATATATATATATATATATATATTTTTTTTTTTAATGATCCTTCTGTTATTTAGATTGAAAAAGTCTGCACAAAATAAAGATCAACAAAATCCACCAGAAAAAATAAAGTGCAGGTGTAGTTTCCCAAAACAACTAAATAAAATGAAGCTTAAAGGAGAAATGTAATCAAATCTGAAAAAATCGATATAACAAGAATTTCATATAGTAAACAACACACATAAACATACTTAGTATGCTTTTTTCAAGTCAGTAGCTTAAAGAAATAGTTTTTTACATTTTTCCTGCTACATGCCGAAGTACAGTGATTTCTGTAGTAATTTTCTGGACGCACTTTTATGACACAATTAAGACCTCCTTTGCTATCTTACAATAACACTGAAGCTATAAACCCATCATTACTGTCCTCCTGTCTGTCATTTAAAATGGAAGCAGAAGACTTTTTTGAATCTGAAGGATATCACTTTAGTTTGTCAAAAACAGTTTGGTGATTTAGTGCATTAATGGGCATTTCTATCCTGGAAATACGAATAGCCGTGCGTTAGCCGCCGCATGCTAACGTTAGCATGCTAGCGCCGTATGCTAACGTTAGCATGCTAGCGCCGTATGCTAACGTGGAAGTGGGGGTGTTGAAAATGTCCTGAAACAGTTACCAATGTCTTGTTAAGCTCTGTCTTCCCCAGAACATAGTAGGATCTAAAATGATTTTTAAAGATGAAGGAGCAAGTTGAAACATGCTGTCTCCCTCCTTGCTAGCAGGCTCTATTGGGAGCTGCCTGGCTAACTAACTACGGTGGCCCTACACGGCCAAAATTCTACAGCGGCCGAATGCACAGGAGCGGTAAAAATACAATATAAAATTTAAAAAAAGTTTTAAAATCGATTTTGGGGCTTTTAGAATCGATTCTGAATCGCCAGGACTAAGAATCTTGATTCTTTAAAAAATAGATTTTTTTTGCTGCATCCCTAATTGCTACACACTGAAACCTTTTTGTCCACAACTAGATACACACACTAATATTACTGTATGAGGATACACACTGAAACCTTTTTGTCCACAACTAGATACACACACTAATATTACTGTATGAGGATACACACTGAAACCTTTTTGTCCACAACTAGATACACACACTAATATTACTGTATGAGGATGAACTCCAGTTGCACTGCCTATGTCATATTCAGGGGACGGAGAGCAGGCAGGGGGAGGGGGGTCAAAAACACCAGATGAGAATTTCTTCACTTTGCAAAGTCTAAATTTGAGTTAGGATGACATTTTTGACTTGTGAAAATTTCTCAACAAGCTTATTCTATGCTTTTCATTAGACTACTATTAGCTTAAAAACACTTTTCATTTCTCCTTTAAGATCTGTTGAGCATTAATGAAACGGTTGTACAACAAAATATATGTTGCCTTTAAATGAGCTAGAACAGGGGTGTCAAACTCATTTTGATCTGGGGGCCGCATACAGCTTAATCTGATCTCAAGGGGGCCAGACCAGTATACTCATTCCAAAAGTCCACTTTTTTTCTTTGTATTAGTGCAAAGAATAAATAAATTATAAAAATATTTACATTAAATTAATTGTCCTTTTACACTTTTACTCAGTTTAACATTTAAGTGCATTACACATTAAAAAACTGATCAGTGATTGCACGTTTTAAAACATTTAGTCAACTGTTTTGTTAAATACCCTGATGCATGCTCAATAATCCAGGTAGAAAAATCTAAAAAAGCTAAGTCTGGTCCTCTGGACATTAAAACAAAAAACACAGTTTTGTTAAAACACTTTCCTGCATGTTAAAAATGCATCAAACCCATCAAAATTTAGAAATGAATGAATTTTAAATCCATTTTCCACATCTAGGAAGCAATTGTGAACACATAAATTGAGCTTTGAGCGTAGCTGTTTTATTAATGTTCATTAGTGAGAACAGAAGCTCTGATGGTGAGTGGTGAGAGAAAAACTGCAAATTCTGTCTTGAGTTCGCCTTTGTAGCGGTGCCGACATGCGGCTTCGTGCACTCGGCCCACCTTTTAAGACGTTTGCGTAATTATTCTTCTAAAGACCTGAAATCGTTTCTCAAACTCCCTCAGCAACCCTGAAATCTTGTTTTTGTACTGTTTCCCATCAGCAGGAACACTTGCTGCACACACGAAGACAGGGAAAAAGAGCAGAGCCTCCGCTTGCTATCTGCTGCGTCTCCCATACTAAAACACAGCGCCCCTGGGTCCTAGAGGCAGCCGGTTTGAGTAGGACAACATAGGAACTGACTAAAACACAGCGCCTCTATAGCGGACAATGTATGGGACTGCATATTTTTAAGAAAATAGCGTTTATTCTTTTTTTTAAATAATTCAGATTCATCAGCGGGCCGACTAAAACCCCCTGGCGGGCCGGATGTTTGACACCCCTGAGCTAGAACTTCCAGAACTTGTAACAAGGCGTCCAGATGACCATGAAGCTTGTTGGTGTTTCAGCTTCATCTGTTCCTGCAGGAACGTTTCATTCCTCTGATTCATTTTTCTGACTGATCTCTCTCTGATCACCTGCCTCTTATGGTACATCCAGACCAAACGCGATTTCAGCGGCCAAAAAGCGTGAAACGCCTCAAGCTGGACGCACGGGACCCAGTAGTGTTCAGACTGGAACGAGAAGCTGCAGCGGCTGTGACGACAGGGGCGCCCTGACGTATTACGTCATGAAATTAGCATATCATGATATCATTTTTTTTTTTTGCCCGGGCAAGATTTTTTTACCGGTATTATGTTGAACAATATGATATGGCCCAGCCCTACTTCACATCAATGTGAAGAAGACAAAGGAGATGATTGTGGACTTCAGAAGGAAAAAACACACCCACACCCCACTGAACATAAGAGGATCTGCGGTGGAAGTGGTCTCCAGCTACAAGTACTTAGGTGTACACCTGAATGACAACCTCAGCTGGAGCAACAACACCACCAGCCTGATCAAGAAAGGTCATCAGAGACTCTACTTCCTCAGACGGCTGAGACGAGCTGGTCTGAGTAGCCCAGTCCTCACCTCCTTCTACAGGTGTGCAGTGGAGAGCATCCTGTGCTCCAGCATCAACGTGTGGCATAGAGGCTGCACAGCTGGCAGAAGCTCTGCAGAGAGTGGTGAAGGCTGCACAGAAGATGTTTGAGTCAGTCTCCCCACCATCACAGACAGCTACACCTCCAGATGCAGGAAGAGAGCCACCTGCATCATGAAAGACCACACTCACCCAGCACACACACTTTTTGCCCCACTCCCCTCAGGAAGGATGTTGAGGAGCATTACGTGTACACTGTAAATGCAAACATGGTATTTATTTAATTAAAAATAGTAAATTGACTTAAATCAGTTTTCATCAAATAGTGATTAAGACTCACTTTTAGTAAGTTACTTGTAATTTGTGGTCAAAAAATGTCAGTAGCTCAGTTAACTTGAGCTCGTTTCGTTTAGAAAAAGTAAGTTTTTGATAAGTGTGCTTTCTTTCTGTGTTGGAAGTTGCACCACTGTTTTTTTTTATATCACTTTCTACGTTTACTCCACTACATTTGAGAGGAAATTTTATTTTTATTTTAAATCACTGCATATGTAATGAGTACATGATGATTACCCACTAAACAGTAGACGTCCAGGGGACGTCGAGGTGATGTCTATATCGAGCCCATTGGTCGAAGACCAATTCTAGACGTTGCCCCGACGTGCAAACAAGGTCTATTTTTGACGTCCATGACCGCATTTGTACGTCGTATGAACGTCAGTTTTGGACGTTATCTTGACCCGGTTAACAGAGTTAAACTTTTAGGACTATAAATTTGCATTAGACAATTGATTTATTAAGAATGTTAATAATAATAATAATAATAATAACTTTTATTTATAACGCACTTTACATCAAACAGATCTCAAAGTGCTACAATGAAAAATAAAATCAAGATAAAAATCAACCATAAATGCAACAAAGAAGAGGTTTTGTTGTTTTTTTAATAACATTTTAATGCATTTCCTCAATCCTTTTTTTCTTTTTTACAAATTATATATACTGTACATTATTTATTTGAAGAATATAATTGTTGTTGTTGTTGTTGTTGTTGTTGTTGTTGTTCATTCATTCAACCTTTATTTAGGCAGGTTAGAGCCTCGATCGACTCATTTACAAGAAACCTCATTTATTCCACGACGTCGAGGTCACACATTCATTTCAGTAGGTGGCAGTACTTGTGTTTTTTGCTTTCTGCCATTAAAAAAACAAGAAGAAGAACTTCAGAGCCCAAGCGTTATGATTGGATTGGCGGAGGTAGCACGTGATCTGTTCCAACCAGTCAACACCTCGCTTGTTGAACCGCGCTGGCTTGAATCTCAAAACCAACCGTTGTTTCTTCTGTCTGTGCTGCTGTGATCTATCGGAGGCGCTCAACTGTGTTCAGTTCTTTTGTCACAGAACTCCTGCCCTAAACTTGCTGCAATCCATTCAGAAGTTGAAGGTAATTGGCTCTGTTTTGTAGCTTTGCTCTCTTGAATTATGTGGTTTCACGTACATAGCTAACGATGGAGCTAACTTTGGAGCTAACGAGCTAACGTAAGCTAACTTGTGTCTACGTCTGCGGCAGACGATGGGAAAATCGAACAGTACAGTTTAATCACTGTTTTTTTATTAAAGTTTTTTCCTTTTATACATACAAATAAGAAAGCGTGGGTACAAAAAATGTTATACGTATGGTCTGTTTAAACAACATACATAAATAAACACAAACAAAAATTCTTTAAAAAATTAATCCCATTCACTCCTATCCAGGTCACTGCCCTATGTCCACACACTACATCTTTAAACCTGACAAAAACAGAGAGCACAAAAAAATAAAACAGAGAATTCACCTGAAATATTATTGTATATTTTGGAATGTATCAAGAAAAGGCCCCCATATTTTATTAAATTTCTCAGTAGAGTGCTGAAGAGAACACCTTATTTTTTCTAGTTTCAAGCATGACATGAGGTCATATAACCACTGTTTATGAGTTGGAAGGGCAGCACCCTTCCATCTTATTAGAATTGCACGCCTTGCTAACAAGGAACAAAAAGCCAGTGCTTGTCTTTTGGAGGCTGACAGAGGAAACTCTTCACCACTGATACCAAACAGAGCAAGGAGAGGGCTAGGTGTTACTTCTACTCTGAAGATTGTGGACAGGGTTTTAAAAACATCCGTCCAAAACTGACCAAGGCTGGGACAGGACCAGTACATATGAACCAGTGTGGCCTCAGCAGTTTTGCATTTGTCACAGTATGGGGTGATTTCTGGATAAATACGAGACAGTTTGCTTTTGGAGAAGTGGGCTCTGTGTACCACTTTAAACTGAATAAGACAATGGCGTGCACATAGAGATGTTGTGTTAACAAGTTTAAGTATAGAAGCCCATGTTTCATCTGGAATGGTCATGCCCAGGTCCTCCTCCCATACAGCTTTAAGTTTGGGTGAGGAGGTCTCCATCATGTTCAACATTAGATTGTAAAGCCGTGAAATAAGCCCTTTACGGGTCGGGTTCAATTGTAAGATGGTTTCCAACAGTGTAGGCTCTGGTAGAGAAACTGAGCCTGAAAAATGTGATTGAATAAAATGTCTGGTTTGTAAATATCTGAAAAAATGGGATTGTGGTAGACCATACTTATTGCTAAGTTGTTCAAATGATGCCAATTTCTTCTCAATGAAAAGGTCCTTAAAATGAGTAAGACCGCTCCTGTGCCATCCCAGAAACACCCCATCCTGAAGAGATGGTTTAAACAAATGGTTAAGTGCAATGGGGCTTAGAGGGGAAAAATCCTTAAGTTTAAAATGTTTTCTAAACTGGCCCCATATTTTTAGTGAATGTTTCACTACAGGATTCAAAATGGAGTTGGGTGAGGAGAGTGAAAGTGGAGCACAAAGCATAGCTGGTAGAGATATATTATTGTTGTTGTGTAATTCCATAGTCACCCAATCAGGGGAATTACTCAGGTTATGGTAAAAATACCAGTGCACTAAGCATCTGAGGTTAGCAGCCCAATAATAAAACCGAAAGTTAGGAAGACCAAAACCCCCCTCCTCTTTAGGTTTTTGAAGATTCATCTTATTAAGCCTTGGACGTTTATTCCTCCATATGTAGGATGAAAAAATTGAATCCAGCTCGTTGAAAAATATATTAGGAATAAAAATAGGTAGTGCCTGAAAAACATATAAAAATTTGGGTAGTATAGTCATTTTAATTGAGTTTATACGTCCTACCAAGGACATGGAAAGTGGCGTCCATTTTGTGAGGGATCTTTTCACTTGGTTCAACAGTGGAGTCAGATTTTCTTTGAACAAGTTTTTATGTTTTTTTGTCACTGTGACACCCAGATATGTAATTTTTTGTCTTTCAATTCTGAACGGCAAATTAGTAAAGTCTGAGATATTTACTTTATTACTTAAAGGGAAAAGCTCACTTTTGGTAAGGTTCAATTTATACCCGGAGATCTGGCCGAATTGGGTAAACAAGTTGAGGGCAAAGGGCAGTGAAGTTGATGGCTTGGAAATAAAAAGTAAAAGGTCATCAGCGTAAAGCGACACCTTATGTTCCATGTCATTTCTCCAGATGCCGGATATCTCCTTACTGGTTCGTAGTGCAATAGCGAGGGGCTCTATGGCTAGATCAAAAAGCAGGGGGCTAAGAGGACAGCCTTGGTGGGTGCCTCTTTGTAATTTAAATGGTTTCGAGGTTTGAGAATTAGTACGTACTGTAGCAGATGGCTGATGGTACAATAATTTAATCCAATGAATGAATTTTCCTCCAAAACCAAATTTACTAAGAGCTGCAAAAAGATAGTCAAATTCAACCCGATCAAAGGCCTTTTCAGCGTCAAGAGAAACAACACACTCATCCGAGACTGTGGGACTTGAATAAACTATGTTAAGCAACCTACGTATATTAAAATATGAATGTCGGTCTTTAATGAAACCTGTTTGGTCTTTTGAAATAACAGATGGTAGGACGGTTTCGAGCCTTAGACTTAGACTTAGATCCTCCCGCGCTCGAGAGCGCATTGGGCGGCAAGCTGTTTCCATTGATCTCTATCCTTGGCGATCATCTCCACCGTGCTCGGGTCGAAGCCCTGTACCTTCAGGTCTTTCTCAAAGGATCGTCTCCACGTCAGTTTGGGTCTGCCTCTCTTTCTGTTTCCTTGTGGTTTCCAATTGAAGGCAATCTTTGGTAGTCTCTGTGCTTCCATTCTCAGTACATGTCCTGCAAACTTGAGCTTCCTTAGCTTAATTGTTTGGCTCATGGGTATGGTATGTGTCCTACGATAGACTTCTGCGTTTGTAATCCGATCTAGGTATGTAATCTTCAGTATCTTTCGCAGGCATCTTTGTTGGAATGCATCCAATTTCTTGGCCATCTTTACTGACATCTTCCACGTCTCACTGGCATACAAGGCTGTGGGGATAACCACTGCTTGCAGTAGTCTGACCTTAAGATTCGTGGATATGGATTTACTTGCCCATATTGATTGCAGTCTTCTGAATGTTGATGCTGCCTTACCGATGCGGGTGGTAATATCTGCATCTACGTTGCCATCGTCAGTTATGACACTTCCAAGGTAGACAAATTTCTGTACCTTCTCAGCAGACGATTGATCTATTGTTATCTGTATGTTTGGTTCTGTGTGCCCAACTTGCATAACCTTTGTTTTTCCTTCGTTTATTTTCAAACCAATCCTTTTAGCGTTTTCTTGTAGGGCTTGCGTCATATCTTGAAGCACTGGTTGAGTGTTTGCCAGTAGGACTATATCGTCTGCAAAGTCTAGATCCGTTAAGTTCTCATTTGTCGTCCATTTTATTCCAAAATTTGTTTTGCACATGGCTATTCTCATTACATAGTCTATGGCGAGGAGGAACAAGAATGGAGATAGTGGGCAACCCTGTCTCACTCCAGTGAGTATTTCAAAGTAATCTGTGGTGCCTGCTTCTACCTTCACACAGCAGCTGGCACCATCATACAAATTTTGGAAGATCTCTACATACATCTCGGGTATACCATAGCTTCGCACAATGTCCCACAAGCTTATTCTGTGTATGCTATCAAATGCTTTTTGGAAATCGATGAAATTCATAGCTATAGGTTTTTGGAACTCTATGCATTGCTCTATGATGTTTCTTAGCACGAAAATCTGGTCACTGCATGATCTGTTGGGACGGAATCCCGCTTGTTCTTCTCTAAGTTCTTTGTCAACGGCGTCTCTTAGTCTGTTTAACAGCACCGCACAGAATAGTTTCCCTGGTACCGAAAGTAGCGTTATTCCTCTCCAGTTTCCGCATTCGCTTAGGTCTCCTTTCTTTGGTATCTTTATTATGGTTCCTTTTCTCCATTCTGTGGGTGTTGTTTTCTTGTTCCAGCATGCGTTATATAGGTCCGTCAACTTCTCTACCATTGCCTCACCGCTATGTTTAAGCAATTCTGCCGATATATTGTCGTTTCCTGGTGATTTGTTGTTTTTAAGTTTGTTGATTGCTTTTGTGACCTCTTCTTTTTGAATTTGCCCTGTATTTACTTCTAGGTGTTGTTTTGTGTACTTGTCTGTAAATGTAAGAGGTTGTGCTGGTTCAGGCTGGTTCAGTGTTTCCTGGAAATGTTCTACCCAGCGGGCATTTCTTTCTATTTCTGTCTTTATCATTTTTCCGTTTTTGTCTTTGATTGGTACTTCGCCACTGTTTCCCGTGCCTCCTAGGTCTCTGGCTATGCGAAATAGTGTCCTGGTATTGTTTTCATCTGCAGCCTTTTGGGCTTCTTTGCATTTATCTTCTAACCAGATCTTTTTATCTTCCTTGCAGCTTTTTTTAACTTGTTTGTTCAACTGTCTATATTTCTCCTTGGCCTCATTCCTTCCATCCACCATTTGTATCTGATCTCTGTGTTGTTTAGCTTCTCTTCGCTGGTCAATCAGGTTCCATGTTTTTGGTCTAATCCATCTTTCTTTTCTAGTTCCCCTTCTCCAGCCGATAGTTGCCTCTGCTGCTTGCTGCACTGCTTCTTGGAAGCATTGCCATTTTTCTTCGATATCATTCTCATCCTGTAGTACCTGGAATCTGTTTGTTGTTTCAATTTCTAGTTTATCTGACCACTCTTTGTCTTTGAGCTTTGCTGTGTCGTAGATCATTGTTTGGGTTTGTTTGTTGCCTTTCTTCAACTTCAGTTTCACTGTTCCTCTCACCAAGTAGTGGTCTGATCCTATATCTGCGCCCCTGCAGCTTTTGACATCTCTGAGTGAGCTGCGCCATCTTCGGTTAATGCAGATATAATCAATTTCATTTAATGTGTTTCCATCTGGGGAGCGCCATGTTTTCTTGTGGATTTCCTTGTGTTTGAAGTATGTGTTTCCAACACATAATTCGTTCATATTGCAGAAGGTCAGTAGTCTGTCTCCGTTATCGTTCGTGTGTGTAGCCGCTCCAAAGGGTCCAATTACTCCCTCCCATCCTTGCCTGTTTCCACTGATTTGCGCGTTCCAGTCTCCAATCACTATTTTCATATCATAGCTTGGTGACTCATTTATTGTATCCTGCAGCTGTTCATAGAATGCATCTTTCTCCTCTTCATTTGCATTCTCAGTTGGTGCATAGATTTGTATAATTGTAACCTTAATGTGTCGTGATTGGAATCTAGCCGTGATAATACGATCGTTAACTGGTATCCAGCCAATGAGTGCTTTCTCTGCCTCCTTGTCTAAGATGAGTCCCACTCCGCGGATGTGATGCTCTGTACCCCCCGAGTACAGCAGCGTCTTCCCTTCACTCTTCAGTTTTCCGCTGCCTGTCCAGCGTACTTCACTCATCCCCAAGATCTTGAGTCTATATCTGTCAAATTCTTTTAGTACTTGCGCAAGATTTCCACTTTGGAACAACGTACGTACATTCCACGTGGCAATCTTGGTTATACTGTTGGCGGAGAGGATGTTGTTCCGCATCCGGTACTGAGCTTCCCGAGGGCTTTCACTCAGGTCCATCATAAATGGGGGAGAACAACTCCTTTTGTTGCCTGTTGTGTTCTGAAATAAGCTTGCCGTTTCTGTAGCTGTGTTTTGTTTTTACTGGGCAGGGTTGCTAGCCCTGCGCCCAACCCTCCTCCTTTTGCAACCTGGCTTGGGACAGGCTTTGGCGGAGTAGGTTTCGAGCCTACGGGCAAGAATCTTAGCTAAAATTTTAACATCTGTATTCAAGAGAGAAATAGGTCTGTATGAAGTGCATTCCATTGGATCTTTTCCTTTTTTTACAAGTAGTGTGATACAGGCTTCATAAAATGACTGAGGGAGGGATCCTTGTTCAAAGCATTCAGTAAGGGTGGAACTAAGCTGAGCAGATAGTAAGACTGAATTTTTTTTTAAAAATTCAGAGGGAAAACCATCTGGACCTGGAGTTTTGCCAGACTGCATTGAAGCTATTGCTAGTGAGACTTCTGACTGGGAGATGGGTTCATCTAACCTGTTTTTGAGTTCAGGTGAGATGACAGGGATGTGAAGTTTAGCTAAGAAATCATCAATCTTTTTAGGATTGGTTTGTAATTGTGAGCTGTATAACTCCGAGTAGAAGTCTCTGAATGCATCATTAATTTTTTCATGATCTGTGATTGTATTGCCGTCTTGTTTTCGAAGTTTAGGAATAGTTTGCCTTGCCCTAGAGCCCTTAAGCATGGTTGCTAATAGTTTATCAGGTTTGTCGCCATGTACATAGAATTTGAATCTGTCATGCAAGAGAAAACGTTCAGCTGAATGTGTTGTTAGTAGGTCAAGCCTCGTTTTAAGTTCAATACGCTTTTTCAAAAGTTCCGGACATTGATTGTGTGCATATTTTACGTCAATCTCTTTGATTTGTTGCATTAGGTTATTCTGTTCGTAAGTAGACTGTTTTTTTATTTTTGCTGAGTAAGCAATAATCTGGCCTCTGATATAGGCCTTAAAAGCATCCCATACTGGAGATCTCTTGGGAGGAATTAGTAGCAAAAAGAAAAAAAATGTATCTCATCCTGAATAAACTTTAGAAAGTTTTCATCCGAGAGCAAGGTTGAGTTAAAACGCCACTGTCCAGTTCTTGGGGAAAAGTGAGGAAGAGATAGGGACATAGTGAGTGGGGCGTGATCTGAAATTACTATGCTCTGGTAGTCACAGGAGCGGATCTGATTTAAGTATCTAATATCTGTGATAAAGTAATCAATTCTTGAATAAGTTTTGTGTACGTGTGAAAAATATGAGTACTCTCTCTTATCAGGGTTTAGAGCACGCCACACATCGCACAGTCCGTAGTCAGATAAAAAGGTTTGAATGACTGATGCAGATTTGCTTATGACATTAGTTTTAACAGATGAGCGGTCCAAAACTGGGTCCAACCAGCAGTTGAAATCACCGCCCAGCACCAGACGATATTAATTGAGATCGGGTAAAGAAGAAAATAGTTGTCTAAAAAAATTATCATCATCTGTATTAGGAGCATAAACATTCACCAGGGCAACTAAAGTGCTGTAAAGTTTCCCACCAGGGGCGGAGTGGGACAACTTTTCAGCCCGGGAGTTTAATGGCCAAGAGTGGCCCATTTTTTCACATTTTAAAAATATTAGGTAAAAATGTAGCCTATAATATTTTTTTAATTGCAATACAATCAACAACTTTTTTTTGGTTATAATTTTTAGTTACATTTTGTTACAATTCAGCAAATCAGGTGGGAAAAAAACTAAATTAGTTGACTTAAAAAACAGAAAAAGATAAGTCAATTCTTTGTTGCTCTTTCCATATCAGACTCAAAGATTACTGAAAAACTCAAAACGTAATTTTGTTGGCTTGAACGTTGGCCAGCTGTCATGAGAAGTTTGCACTAAATACAGTGACAAAAAGATAAACCATAAAACTATTTTACATTCAAAATATTAAATTTGAGGCCAGATAAAATGTCAATGAGACCAGATTTGGCCCATGGGCCTCGAGTTTGACATGTGATCTACAGCATCAGTAAGCGCCTAAGAAGTGCACTAGTTTCTGCCACCATATGTGTTACTTTGTCATTGTCAATGGACATAAGAAGTTCTTTCTCTGTGGACATCAGCATAAATGCCTCCAAATGCTCCTGGTTAAGTGTGCTTCATAGTCTATTCTTGATGAACTTGAGAGTAGAGAAGCTTTCACATGCAACCTGAGACAACAAATATTTGTATGCCAGCCCTATAACTGAGTAGGCATCTGTGAAAAGGTTATACTGTGTCAATATAAGGTAAACACAGATAACAGTTTCTGCTAGAAGAACAAGCCCTGCTTTCAAGTTCAATCTCTGGTTCATCTGAGCCACCCTGTTCCATCTCAGTACCTATCCTGACAGTGGACTCTTCCAGAGGGGACTTTTTGAGCCTGTCCCACTGGGATGCTAGACTGGACAGCTCTGTGTGTAAAGTACTCACTGTGGCTCTCTCATCAAATCTAAGCAGATTTTTGCTTATTTCTTGAAGTGCTGAGCTCTTGAGTCCTTTAAGCCTCATCTCTGAAAAGTTTTTAGGGTCAAGACAAGCAAAATCAGAGACAAGTTTGGCATTGGTTGCAATATGTATGCATATGCATGAGTTTATTTTTATTTGTCTATTAAATGTGTTGCTTTAACATTTTTCTGTCTCCTGTTTTCACTTCACCTCATGCATTTCTGCCTCATTACGTAAATAAGGACTTGTGTGGAAAATTAAAAAAATAATTACATTTAATTACATAACACAAGTCATCTAAGAGTAAAAGTAAAAACAAAAAAATATATAGGCCTACCGGTATTTTAAGCACAGTAAAATGTAAAATTATGAATTAAAATATATAATTTGTTGGAACTAAGCTGGAAAAAAAACATGATGGTCAATTAATTTTTAAAACATGAGATAAAGTTCTAAAAAAGCTAAGTCTGGTCCTCTGGACATTCAAGAAACAAAACAAAACAAAGCAAAAAATGTCCAGAGGACCAGACTTAGCTTTTTTAGATTTTTCTACCTGGATTATTGAGCATGCATCAGGGTATGAGATAAAGTTCTCTTTTAATTTAAATTGTCCTTTGACGTTTATTTATTTATTGGTCAATTTATATATTTCTGCTTTTATTTCTAATTAGGCTCAGGCTGTCAGTTTAGGTCCCACTTGACTTTCATGCATGTTTAGTGACATAGTACAACGTTGTGACATTAGCTTAATTTATTATGCTAGTTTTTAATTTATATCATGTGCTTCTTCTGTCTGTCTCTTTGAAAAAATGTCTGTAAGCTTTGCACATTCGGCAGCTTCCTCCTGTAACGCCTTTCTTTTCTTCAACCTGACTTTTTCAGCTCCACCTGGCCTCTTCCTATCCATTTTTATTGCTAATTAGCAGTTTGGACTCCGCGCTGCTCCATCACCTGATGTTTTGGAAAATACGTGCTTTGCTGCTCGGGTGGACTCAACCAACGGTGAACTTTCAGGGGTGTTTTTTATCAAATGGTAGCTTCCAAGCTGCCGGCCCAGTGCGGCGCAGTCTCTTAAAGTGATCAGCGCTTTAAGAGGCTGCAGGCTGCAGTCTCTTAGTGATCAGCGCTGTCCCTCCCTTTAAGAGGCTGCAGCCTGCAGCCTAAAGGCAGGGACAAGTCGAATTTGAGCAGATTTATTCAACCGTCATCATTTTCCCCATGCGCCTATCGGCCCATTCATGACGCGGCCCATCGGGATTTCTCCCGAAGCTCCCGATGGCCACTCCGCCCTTGTTTCCCACTCACTATAACAAACCTGCCATATTTATCAGCTACCACATTATGGGCCTCAAATGGAGTATTCTGGCTGATCAGTATGGAGACCCCTCGTGCTTTGGCTTGAAAGAGAGAATGAAAGCGTTGTCCTCTCCAGCATGCCAGGAGACGCACGTTATCAGAGCTCCTGATGTGAGTCTCCTGTAGAAACGCCACATCTGTATTAAGGTGTTTAATATGGGAGAAAACCTTTCTTCTCTTCACTGGATGGTTTAAACCTTTAACATTCCAACTTAGGAAGTTTAAGTGCTGACTCATGTGATTTCAGAAATAAAGCTTGTGTGCTCCTTTATTATAGGTATGACAAATAGAGACTGAAACAAAAAAGATGAAAGTAAAATTATGCAACTGTGTGAGACTCCTGGCAGTGACCTTAGCCCTCCCCCATCCCCCCAACAAAAACAAACAAACAAACAAACAAAAAAACAAAAACAAAAAATGGCTGCCAGAGAAAAAATAATAAAATAAAACAAAAATGGCAGCAAGCTCTTCAAACCTAACATTCTTAAAAATTTAATCTTCCTGGTCTCAGAGACGAATCAGAGCTAACCACTGCTCCTAGGAATAAATGTAAACCCCTTATAGTAATAGCCTACTGTATTAATATCTGACAAAAACAAGCAACCATGACCACAGTATAATTTTTTTTTTTTATATATAATAATAAGTTCAAAAATTAATGTGAAAGGAGTCTCCAGTCTTGGTGTTAGGCTATATTCAGCCATAATCAAACTGCTGTGTGGTGGGGCTACCTTTCCATTCATAAAGTCCACTGTGGGAACAGGGGGTGGCCAGAATCAGTCCTTCATTAATAAATTAACATATTATGTCTGTTCTGAAAAAATATAGCCTACAAATGCGCACTGAAGGAAAAATAGCTGCGCGTGTCTCCAAAGTGCACCCTGCCACGCCCCTGCATGTGTGTGTTTGTTACCTCTCATCCACTTTAACTAATGAAGTTATTAATTCATGGGTTCTCCGATGATTTGGGCAGTTTCTTGATGTATTGTTGAGCCTCCTCCACCGAGCCCAAAAACTTTTTGGCACCGTTGAGCTGCGTTATGCGGAGCCGGGCTGGGAAGAGCAGAGCCGGCTTCAAACCTCGTTTGTAAAGTTCACTCATCACGTCCTTGTACTCAGCGCGCCGGCTGAGCACGTCTGGGCTGTAGTCTTCCACGATGCGAAGAGACGCTCCTCTGTAGTTGAGCTTCCCTCTGCTCCTGGCTTCACGGATGATGAGCTCTTTGGTCAGGTAGCGGTGCAGGCGGATGATCACCGGGCGCGGAGGATGCCCCGCGGGCCGTTTGGCTGCGAGGGAGCGGTGCGCTCTGTCCAGCTCAGGTGGAGTCGGGAGGACCTCTTTCCCAAATAACTCACAGAGGAGGGTTGAGAAGAAGTGAGTCGGGCGCCCGCTTTCCGTGTCTTCAGGTAAACCGAGGACTCGGACATTCTGTCGTCGGCTCCGTCCTTCGAGATCCGAGACTTTAACTTTTAATTTAGCGTTGTCCTCACGGAGAGCAGCGCATGACTCTTCGAGGGTGGACACGCGCTGGTTCAGATCTTCTGTTGCGAGCTCCAAAGAGCTGACTCGTTCTGCCTGTTCCTCCAGGGCCTGTCGTACCTGGTCCAGCTTGGAGCTGAGCATGTTGGCTGACGCTGTGATCTCAGACGCCAGATCCTCCCGGTGCTGCTCAAACAACGCAGTGATAGCCTCCAGCGTTAAACCCGCATCTTCCTTCTTGCTTCCTTTTGCGTTTTTAGCCATCATCAGAATAAAGAAAAAAGTCTCCAACGCTGATGTTATACGGCAATTAGTGGAGAAAATAGCCGTCTGTGGGGTGGTGTTAATTAAAAAGTTTGGATGTCACCGGAGCAGCTCGTTGACACGTCTACCCTGTTCGCATGACAAACCGGAAGTCGAACAGTACAGTTTAGAAAATAAGTTATTCTATCCAAGTAAGCCCTTATGCTACGAGTTTTTAGTTTTGTTTTTGTTTCTTTGTTTTGCCTTGAGACTATCGAGAATTGCAGCCTTGCGAGGCCTGCATGCGTCCCCATTAACACGCATGTGCTGAGCGGCCAGCGTTATTTGGGCAGCATTTTTTACACTGTTGGAAAACTGTATTCACTACAGTGCTTACTTCCTCCGCGTGTTACAACGCCATCGCATTCCTGAAATTAAGTTATGACTAGGTAATATGCCGTGTCATTTTTTTTCTTCTTCCTTTTGTGTGTGTGTGTGTGTGTGTGTGTGTGGGGGGGGGGGGATGTTACCTTCCGGCTGGAAGGTGAAACGTTTCAGCATTTAAAAATAGAAAAAAACTGTCCAGATGACCTGAATTCAGACCAAAGCTTTTCAGTGTCTCCTTCTATCTCTAATTTTACTTTGACTAGGCAAAATGAGATAAGTCTAAACTACATTCTGACTAAAATCTCTGTGAACATGTCGCTCCAGTTGTCTTTATAAACAACTGTTTTTTTTCCTTCTTTCTGTCAGGTGTGTGGTGTTAATCTGGACTTGGAATTTGGTGTCCTAGGTATGTTTTGTGACCCCATCCTCCCCCGAGAAACAAAGCGTGCACTTTCAAGACACGGAGCATGGAGATGGAGCATTCACATGACATGATATATACCGTATATATATATATATATATATATATATATATATATATATATATATATATATATATATATATATATATATTATAAATAAATTTGTGGAGCGTTGGTCCTAGAGGACATTTCACAGCTAATGCACCTTTTTGCTTCATCTTAATTATTTTGCATCGCTGAATAATCTTTTGTTTTTGTCCTCAGCAAGTGCAACGCCTCAACCCAAGGACCTGTCAACGCCCAGTGAGTACCGGTATACATTACACTTTAAACCATTGTTTATTTTATCAGGCCTTAAAAAAAATATATTTTTTTATTATTTTTTTTCATGGAAAACTGATGCCACTTCCAGATCAGAAATTGGAAGATGGGCATTCCCATTGCCTCAGGATGGTAAGTATTGCAGTGAGACACTTGGAAAAAAATGATCAGCCAGCCACCTTGCTGTTGGAGAGATAACATTGTAATCAAGAAATGTGTGTTTTTGTTTTATTTTTTTCCCCCAGTGTTTCAGCGTATTCAATAGGGATGGGGCAGATCCGATCCAGTATCGGTATCGGTATCCGATACCAGCAAAATGTAAGTATCGGGTATCGGAACCAACCTGCCGATATTTCCGATACTTTCTAGATGTCAGAGAGCACATATATTTCACCATACTCTGTGACTTCTGTCTTAACATTGTTACTTAGCGGTATATTAGTGTTCAATTATAGATTAAATCTGTATCTGTTGATAAAATTCAACAAGAATTACAACTCATATAGTGCCAGAATTAAAAATAAGACTAGAAAATGGGGAGTAGAATGTGATGATTTTCCATAATGCTTAGCAGTATTTTAGACTAGTGTTCCTTGCACCATGAGTCAGAAGGCTGTGGAAGAGACCTGCCTCTTCTTGTATGCCATTTGTTTGTGAATTACTGTAGTAATTAGCTGTAACAATATAGGAGTTATTTGTCAGTTTACTGACTTACCTATAGTTTAGACGTGCAGGTATGAACAGATTTTTATCTGCACAAACTGCCACCAAAGTGCGGGGTCTCAACTTTTTCAGATTAAATCAACAAATCTAACGATGTGATTAGCCAGTAAATGTAATTTCACGCTTAGACTTCAATTTATGTTGGTCTACCAAAAGAATAGACCTTTTATTGAAACTATCACAAAAATTACATAAACATTTGTATCGATATTAGCTCTGATTTAATAACTACGTTGACAAGAATTCAAATTAAAACAAACAGACAATTAAAACTTAACTGTTGGCACAAAACTTGACAGATTAAATACTTATGAAAAATAAGAAATAGGAGGAAGGAGTTCTGGAGCTAAGTTAAGCTAAAGTTGTTTACTTTGAAAACAACCAGGGTGGCAAGCTTTCCCATACGGATCTTAGCTGGGCTTCTCACACGTGCAGCATACAAACAACGCCTCTTTACCTGGTGACGAGACGTCTTGCGAGGTGAGGACTGAGAAGTTTGTGGACACTAACGGACTGTGTGGTCCAGTGAGCGTCCAGATGACTTCGTGCGTGTATGACTGGGTCAGACGAGCGAGAGCACGCATTCACCGGCAGGAACAAACTCCAATCGCACTGGTTGAACTTTCAAAATAAAACTTTAGAAAACAAATTCTTCCAGAAATGAGTGTTGAGGCACAGCAAGGCTTTGCCGTGACTCTCAGCTGAGACGTGGGTCGTTGACATATGACCGGGACGTCTCCAGCTTTCAGAGAGGAGAGACAGGTTGACCGTTCGTTCTCCTCCAAAACTCTAAAGGCAAATGCAGGAAGTGCCCATTTATAGGGAGGCGGGATCTGAACCACCTCCTGAATAACTATTGGCTGGTTATAACAAAATAAAAGATGGAAGTATGATCCCATAGGCAGGAAGTCTCTTGACGGACAACAGGAAAACTGTTTACATAAACAGCCAGATGGCCTGCCTGTGAACACAGCTAATGTTATGTCTACTTTCACAGACAAAACAGAGAAGGAAGCTGAACAGCTAACAGTTTACCCTGAACTGTGTCTTAGCGACAGAGTCTTGCTTGCTTTTGCAGAAATAAAACCAGCAGAAGGTCAAAGCTCATGAAAGTAACAGATCATCATTAAAAATGACAAAAATATACTGTAGATCAATTCTGAATTAACACACATTAAAGAGAAAGTTCAATCTGATTAATTAGTGTCCATTAATTCATAATAATTGTTAAAATATATAAGTGTCCATGAAGGTGTAACACTTAGAGTTTCAGAGAGATGTGGAGAGGTGTACTTGAAGGTCAAGACAGAGGCCTATATCACTACATAGCACTTTGAGATTTTTATTAATGAAAAGTGCATTACAAATTGAATTCATTATTATTATTATTATTATTATTATTAGTGAGGCTCAGAGTGTCTTCTTTGGGTTTACCTCACACAAGTCAGAGTTTTGTGCAACATACGTGCTCTCCCTTCAAGAACTTAATTATTACAGCCTCCTATGCTTGAACACCGATATCGGATCGGTAAAGTATCGGTATCGGTCGATACTCAGTTGTTATGTATCGGTATCGGATCGGAAGTGAGAAATGTGGATCGGTGCATCCCTAGTATTCAACTTCTTTATTGATCTCCACATCACTTAAAACAAGTACAACCCACCTTCAGCTGTGCACATTGAGAAGATGGAGACCATGGAGGATTTTGAGAGGGAGAGAAAGGAGGAGCATCTCTGTGACTCAAAATTTGCTACCCTGGTAGGTTTTACAAGTCTGGAGGAAAGCCTAGCATAATGCAGTACAACCAAACACTGTTAGGTTCTATTGGGAGTGTCAGTCAACTGTGTCACGGATTCTAAAAAGGCTAAGTCTGGTCCTTTGGACATTCAAAAAACAAAACAAAGCAACAAAAATAAAAGTTGTAGAAACGTTTCGTCTTTCATCCGAAAGACTTCCTCAGTCTGAGATGATGTATTCAGCTCTGTCTTATAAATAGCACCCTCTCACAGTGGATAAATCAGTTGGCTGATGACAGGCGAAACCAGTTGCTCACATGATCAAGGAGGACCATCAGCCTAACGATGGATCGTTAGCACCCTGATGGTTGTTTGCTATTCCCAGAGGGCTGAGTGATACTAGCAATAACAGCATTGTAGGAGGGGGACAGTTGAACCCGGAGGCCTCCACCCCGGACACCCTGGACTCCAGGCCAGCGGTCACTCTTTCTGAGATGAAGATGTTCACATCCTTGATAGAGAGGAACGATGGTTTGAGAGAGGAGTAAAGGAGGCCATCTTTGTGAAAAGAAACCGTCCATCATTAAACAGGGGTGGAGAGGGTGCTATTTATAAGACTGAGCTGAATACAGCAACTCAGACTGAGGAAGTCTTTCGGACGAAAGACGAAACGTTTCTACAATTTTTTATTTTGCTTTGTTTTGTTTTTTGAATGTCCAGAGGACCAGACTTAGCTTTTTTAGATTTTTCTACCTGGATTATTGAGCATGCTAAGAAATGCAGCGTTTCTTCTGATCGCTGCGTGCGCACGTTGTTTCATCAGACGTAGCGAAACCATTTTTTTGAATCCAGCTGATTTGACCATAACGTTCATTTATTAAGGAAAAGTTCAGCTCAGACACATCTTTACTATAATTTTCAACAAACAAATAATTGTTTTGAGTGTTTATCTTGTTAGATTTTAAAGAGATGCAACGTTTCTGATCGCTACGCGCGCACGTTGTTTCATCAGACGTAGCAAAACTATTTTTAAAATCTAGCTGATGGCAAAAAACCGGCCCACATTTCCGGGTTGTCAGCGGTGACGCGTAACATAAGCAACGCGTCAGTGGTGATGCATAATAGATGTGACTTATACGGCGGTGTGACATGTTTATGGATTTTTCCACATTATTGGACATAATTGGACTTATGCGACTAATACGGCAGTGCGACGTGTACGGCGGAAAAAAACGGTACTCTAAATATGTTTAGAACTACAAATCAACTTAGAATAATTTCCTGAATTTAATGATCTATTTAGATCCACATTTACAAAAAATCAATTTAGGCCTAGTTTACACGGCGCATATTTTGAGTGGAACCGCTCCTTTCTCTCTGCGTCTTTGCTTATCGTTGACACAAGTCCAATGGCCCCCCTCTTTGAATCCGATGGTTTCTGGACCCAGCTCTCACAGTGGAGGTTTTTCGCTGACCCCCCGTTGATAATCTAAACATCTCTCGCGGAGCTTTTGTTTGAACACATGCACGTAGCACGCACGCGCAGACAACCGGCATTTCTAACAATGGCGGTGGACTGGACACGCACCACTTTCTGAACTACAGCTGATGGAATATATTTTGAGTCTCATATTTAATTATTCTACACCTGAATTACCTGCATCTGTGTTGGAAGAGAAACAGCTGCCTGGATCCAGTTGTCTGTTAACGAGGCAGGCGGACATTTCACGTGTCACGCTGCACTATAACATACTAAATGTGCTATATAATAACAGTTTAACAATAATAAACAGTATTTATGTTAGCGTGGGAGATATTTACATTTATCTGAGCTAAATGAAGCTATCTGGACTCGTTACGTCATGCCTAACATGCTGCATGTTGAAAATGAAGACACCAGGTTGATTTTTAATTTATTTATTTATTCAACACCACAAACTCATGTCACAAACACTGAGAATTAAATTGAACACTTTTAAAAACACGTTAACCGAACTTTAATGAACTGGACTCTGTTGTTTTCATCCTGGTGGAAACTGGACCCACATCCGAACCGGTTCGCTTCGTGGAACGACAGCTTCGACCTCGCAGGGAAAAAAAACGTTTTATTTATATATATATATATACACAGTATATATATATATATATATATATACAGGTAGTCCCCGATTTACGAGC
>JBBPBX010007823.1:32095-64206 GCA_038048925.1 Garcialebias charrua | reverse complement strand
AAAAAAAAAGGGAAAAAGGAAAAAAAATCTAAATTTGCACTATCCACAGTAAAAAAAAAAGTTGATAAAAACCACCATCATAACATTAGCTGATGATACTATTACACATATATAATCAGATTAAGTGAAGTGATCATTTTCTACCAGAAGCACAAAACCAGTGAGAAAGGTGTGAGCACATCCTGGTGGTTAAGGTTTAAAAAGTTTTGACAGTTCCTCTGCTCAGCTGCTCCAAGAGTCTACTCCTCTTGATTGTAATTTCTGTACATCAGACAAGTTTGATATTTTCAGAGTGGTGAGCCTACTTATAAACCCATCACACAGAAGACACCTGGACACGCTGACCTTTGTCATGGAGCTACTTTGACTTGTCACAGCATGAAAAGCACAAGTGACCTTAACGATGTTTCTTTTGTGTCTCGGTTAACCTTGACAAAAGACCCGCTTGGACCGCAGCAGGGTCTTCACTATGCCGTCATCGATGCACCCATGGATTCTGTTCTGGACATGAAATTGCAGAAAGTTTAAGCTAAAGACATTTGAACTATAAAATACAGGACAGCTAAAATCCATGTCTTTACAGTTATAGGTTTGTTTGGTTGTAATTAGCACTTTGAGATTTTTATTAATGAAAAGTGCAGTATAAATTGAATTCATTATTATTATAATTATTATTATAATTATCTTTTATAAAACTGGTTTTCAAATAACCATGATCCAGTTAAATAAATGAGTTTAAAGTCCAGCAGAACAGGAGCTTCAAACCAAAAAAAAGGAGTCTGAAAACCAAAGTACTGAACAGTCTGTTCCTTTTTTAAGTCCGTTGGAGCAGTTTACTCACAGCAGCAAAACACTTGACTAATGTCAGAAACTTGAATTCTGAGGTGAAACAAAAATAAAAGTACAAATGTTGATGGACACCAGCCCAGGGGTGTTTAAAGCTGCAAAGACATAAAGCCGCACTGAAACACATGCCGCTCATAAAACAACTATGTGCCCCCAGAGGTGCTTTGTAAGTTCCACTGTATGTACTCCAAAGACACTCCCATAAGTGTAATCTAGTTGCCGTGTATTACCATATCAGTACCTGCTTAAGTACCCTGTAATTAACCCAACAAATACCATGTAATACCCATAATGTACCCATGTACAGTACATACTTGTAATTGTATCTTGTAAATACCCAATAATTGCTCTATATGTTACTCATATAAGTACCTATAATAGCCCTGGATGTGCCCCATAATTATATCCATACATACCCTGTAAATACCTTGCGTGTGCCCATGTAAGTACCTGTAATTACCTTTTGTGTACCCCTTGTTAATACCCTGTAATTGCTCTTTATGTTACTCCTGTAAGTACCTGAAATAGCCCTGCATGTACCCCTATAAGCACCCTGTAATTATCCCAATACATACCTTGTAATAACCCAAAATGTACCCTTGTAAGTACAGGTACTCCCCGACTTACGAGCGCATCGACATACGAGGTTCCGGACTTACGAGCTGGCTAACGAACTGTAAAGTTGTACAGAACATACAGAAAATACAGCACTGGTATGTGTTTTTAGATGAAAGTGTGTTAGTTAACAGTTTGTAAACAAGTTTCTGAGCATGTTTATGAACTAGTATGTGCGTTTGTGTTGAAAAACGAGCGTTCGTAGTAGCGCTAGCATAAATTTTCCGACTTATGACGGAAAATCCGGACTTATGAGCGACACGTGTTTCGGGTTCCGACGTACGAATTTTCGTCTTACGAGATAGTCGTAGTAACGGAACTCGCTCGTAAGTCGGGGATCACCTGTACATGTAATTACCTTGAAGGTACCCCATAAGTATTGTTACGAATTCAAAAGGTTGAAGGAAGCTCTGAAACGAATGTGCAAGTTTATGCAGGTTTATTGTACATAATAAGAATAAACCTTACAGCAACAACAGACCTGACTCCGAGCACAGTCCACACACACATCTTCAAAGGCAGGGCCACGGTTATAAAACCCCGGATGTCGTCACCGCCTCCTGGAACCTGGAACCGCCTTGGACTGCTTCGGGACCGCCCTGGGACCACCTACACTACCACGTGACCCTCCTTTCTGCCAATAAACTATTAGCTTCAATGTAAACATCAAATGTTGGGTCTGTTGAATTGTGCAGGCGTGTAACTGTTCCCTAGTGAAAACAAAGCCCGAGAGAAAAACGTTCTGCCTTGTGTCACATTTCACATTATAAGGCAGAGTTAAGTGAATACAAATAATAGAACATAATGGGTGTAATGTAATACTGATAGAAATATATTTCAATTCCCCTTTTGACATGACAAACATCATGTCAACAAAATCCTATATGTTCTATGTGAGAATGCAATTAAAAACTGGATACACATTGGAAATCTCTAACATTCCCACCCACAGCAATATTACATCTAAGTTACCCACCCAGAATATAAAACACCTTATATAAAAATAATCATTAATACTACATGGTAATAACTAATAAAAGTAAAGGTAAGAAAGTACAAACAAAGAAAACAACCAACAACAAAGAACAAGAAGAAACAGAATAAGAACAAAACAAACAAATAAAGAATAAAACAGACAAAAACAAAGAATAAAACAAATGTAACAAACAAATAGAAACAAGACAAAACAAACAAAAACAATGAACAAGAATAAAACAGACAAAAACAAACAAGACAAAAATAGATGCAAAAACAAACAAACAAAAAATAAAAACAAGTAAGAACCGTGCGGACTGTCCCTCACAAAACACGCCTCTACAGGGTATATGCAGGAATAATGAAGTTAAATTCAATACCTTTAAAAAGGCGTTCAAATAAAAAACAACTGGACTATAATTTGACTTTATAAATGCAATACTTTCTCAAAAACCCTTAAATTTCCCAAAATTTGATTTATCAACTCTTAACAACTTCAAAACATTGCATATACTCTGCTCCAGTGTGTGCATTTCTGGTATGTGTTAACCTTAGCAAAGAATATGAACTATGGCTTAGGCCTCTTCATCTTCTTCATCATAGACACCTGTAAGGGGAAAAGCCCTACACTACTCTGTTAACTAATCCGATATCTGAGAAAAGCTCAACTGCTCTTATTCAGAGATGTCTGTGATAAGGGCTAAGACCACATTCAGAAAATTATCACTAAATCTATGATTAATCTGATCAGAACAGAAAACACAAAAATCCTTCCATAACCTGTCAAACTCAATTATCTTATTCACATCCATATCCTATATATATATATTATTCTCTGTACCAGAATGTTATACCACAAACATTTCCTATCAGTAAAGTTCACCGCTAGGCTACTCTGATACTTCTTAACAAAGGTGCAGCTAAAATGTATCCTCTAAAACATTTCTAATTATCGTTCAGATCTAAGAATCAAAATTGATAAAACTAAATTATACCTATAGAAAAGTAGTGAAAACCCTGTACACCTTTCTCAAAAATCTATCAATACACAAAAATCTATCAATACACAACTATTGTACTGCACATTCACCAGGCACAAACACATATATAGTCACATTAATCTGTCTGAAACATTCACATTCTGTCTGACTCATTCATCTCAACAACCTTCAATCCTTTCTGCACCTCCTGGATCAAACTCACAGTCATACTTCACAGGTGTAAGAATAACCATATGTAACTTCAACATACGGTGTAAACAACAATTGAGAGGTTTCAACAAATAGTGAGAAAATCTTGGCATATATTAGTGATTAGTTGGTTAGTTTGTTAGTTAATGTGATTAGTTCTGCTCTGCTGCATGTTCCACCTGTTGAATAAACACGGTGATCACATGTACAGGGAAATAGATCTTCCCATCATTGGTTACACTGCAACATTAAGCATTCATTCAACATTAATTAATCTGCTGAAAAGGGGAGGAATGTAAAACCAGTTATGGTAAGGTTTCTCTGCTTGTCCATCACAGCTGTGGAAACATGTGATTGTAAAGTGCATTTCCCCTTTTCAGATATAAATTATTCACAATCTTATTTTGCGTGTTCCTTCACGATCATCAGAAGTCCAGATTTGACCTGTAAATGAAAAAATAAGAAAAAGTCAGCACTAAATCTATATAAATTACCCCAAACGTTCAGATCAAGAGGTGGGTTCAACAGAATCTTGTTGAGCAACTACTATCCAACAACCTGTTTTTAGGCACTTATTAAAATGATCTTTTATAACTTTATCAAATGTATAACTGTTTCCAGCTCTCATCACTGTATGAAGAGTTAAAACGTTGATCTAATTAGTTATTTGAAATGGTGTGTTTAACTATATGTTCCTTATTTGTCATCCCCTTTTGAAACAGGAGGCAATCAAAAAACATCCTGTTACAAAGAAAATAATGGAATGCTCATAACACGAACGTCATCTGTACTGCAGATGGAAATACTACAAGAAAGAAAAAAGAAAAACTCAAAACATCCGAACCCAACTATTTAGCATCAGACTTACGACTTCCACCATAAGACACACCACCCCATCTGACACATTCTTCACCACCACTACATCCTATGCCAACTCCTCCTTCAACACAACCTCTACTCCATCTCTCCCGCTATCCACACCATGGTAAGATAGTTTGAATCCTGCTCCAAAACTATGAGCCTTGCTGCCCTTCCACTCGGCCTTTAGGACAAAGAAAACAGTTACCTTCCTTCTCTGCATCATGTCAGCCAACTCTCTACCAATGCCTGTCATAACCACAAGCAGTCATAGTACTGTATACATGACAGTAAAAGAAGCCTCCACAAACACCTGAAGCTGTCAGTCCAGTCCCAGAAAGATGTGTCCTCAACACCAAGGCTTGTTCAAAAAGGTGAGGAAAAAGAAAAGAAAAAGACAAACGCATCCAAAAAGGAACGTAACAGGTGCCCATACCGAACAACTGTACTGTGAGTACATGAAGGATGAAACAAAAACGTGTGTGGCCATGCAGGTCACGTGTCAGTGAGATCTGTACATGTATGTATGAGTAATGAGTGTGCGTGAGGTTCTACCATAGCAAAAATAGTACTGATCATGAAAAACTGTAGTTATTGAATCACCACCTGAAGATCACATGGTCAGCTGACACATCAGCCAGGCTGCTATGTGTTGTAGTGACGTTTCCCAGCTTGACTGTCACTTGTCATGACGTTCTCCAGCCCCCATCCTGGTGATGTCAAGAGTTCAGCAGTGGGTGCAGACCACAGTTCATAGACTTGAGTTGAAACTGGTGCAAAAATGTAAAACTCCATGTAACAGTTCAGGTATGAGTCATGACAGCTTGCGGCTTTAGCTGAACATGATGCATGTCAGCAATCCAGTGCATTTCAGTCCAGTGCAGGCGGTGTCAGCGTGAAACTCAGCTGAACACAACGCAATTCGGCAGTTCAGTGCTGTCCAGTGCAGGTGCCAACATGAGTTGTTAGCAAAACCTAGCTTCAATGACAGCACAGCATGTGATCTATCTAAGAATGGCGTTCAAAACCAGAGAGTCATGATGCAACTAGTCCATGCTATGGTTGAGGGAACCTAGGTGTATGTTACTGAGCAATGCGAATATTGTAGGGTGAGGAATACAATTGTAAATTGAGAGCTGCATATCTGTGTATATGTGAAATCCACCACCAAGTAGAAATAATTAACTGCTAACCAAATGTCGTCATGGAACACCTGCAGCATTCACTGATTAGATGCCAAGCTGAAATCCTCATATATACCGGTAATGCTTTTTTGACCATATGCCAGTGCAGAATGCCACAGACAAAGGGTGAAGGAGACAGACACGAGGTCAGTGATAGAGGAGACAAGTGATGACATCAGGTAGGAATAATTACATTAGGGAGGCAACAAAAACCTATACTGTATACCATGATGGTTTGAATTTCTGATGACCATCTTTCATTGTCTTCTTTCACAGAAAGTAACAGTTTAAATGTCATAAATGTTAAAACACTGACATGGACTCCAGGATGTTAAGATTTCATATTTTTGCTACATAAAATATTGAGCACTGATTACCATATATTTTTACTTTATTAAACTTCTTATTTGTTTATGATTGGAATGATCACCTGAGATAATATGTAACATAAAAAAAATCTGTAATATTGCTACTGTATTTTCTAAGTGCATGACTAAGGGAGGAACGCTTTATGAGGCGGCAGCTTAAAAAAAAGGGGTGGGGGGGGGCGCCGTTGATGTTTTCGCATCCACCTCAAAAATATGTAGTTGCGCCCCTGCTGACTGCAAGTCCATTTCAACCGGCGAGTCAGCGGACGCGCACGGCCGATGACAGGTGTACATCTGAGCTTAACGTGACTTTTTTAAACCAGCCGGTCAGACCCGCCCCCTCCTCAACAAGTAGATTAACACAATTTATATTGTGAATTTAGTTTTCTTTGTGCTGTATGACTCGCAAAACCGCAGAAGTCTGAGCCAACGTGCACAATTATTGTGCAATGTGCCAGTGATCTCTTCCACAGTCTGATTAACTGCTACACTGTTCTTTCTTTCTTCATCCTCTCAACATATAAACTTACTGCTTCCTCCTCTACAAGTAGATTAACACAATTTTACATCATGCATTCTTAGTTTAATTTGTGCTGTATGATTTGTAAAACTGCATCAAAGCCTGAGACTGGCCCGCACATTAATCACATTATAACGGCCTGGATCAGCCTTAATACGGGTCGGGCCAGGCCGGGTTAGAAATTATAGCTCTATGCTCATCTAAACAGGGCTTCATGACTTCGACTGCTACAGCAGGAGCCCTGAAAGTCAAACCAAAGTTAAAATACATTTTTTGCTTTTATTTACACATTACATGAGCATCCAACTGGGAGTTTTGACTCACTGTTTTGTTCGTGTTATGTTTAAACATGACCTGATTCCGTTTCCGGTAGAAAATGTAGTTTTAGTTACATGTCTACAACTTGCAACATTCCTGCACCACCCATTATTGAACAAAAGATGGCAAGATATTATTGGCTGAGAGCTGGGTCACATGATAGAGTAGGGCTTCCCATTCGCCGATGGTGATGACTCCTGGAGGTGTGGCCGAGCGCCGAAGAAGATTTGTTTTGCTGTTACACTCGGCCCCATTGGTGTGACCACATGGTAAGGTGACAATGGCCCAGGGCTTGTGGTCGTACTTTACACGTGGGTAAAATAAACCTTCTGAAATGGATGGCGAGTGCTCCTCCTCTCCCTTCTTCAGATATAGAACTTATTCTAACACACTCAAACCGAAATGTACCGTCCCATCGGAGTAGTCCTGACTGACGTTCTTCCACTGAAATAAGTTCAACCCTGTACACCAAGACAAAAGCTCCTGGTCCAACAGGCTGGGTAACAAACTCCTATATTTATGTACAGGAAACTTTAAATTATCTTAAGCTTTCACATCCAGTATGACCCACCAGAAGGTAGTACTGAGAGAAAAATGTATTATGCCCTCCCCTAAAAGGACCTGCTATCTCATACCATTTCCTCATTTTGCTTTTAAAAAGAAGGTGGAGGGGTTGAAGGGGACTTGACTGGAGTTTGTAACTGCTTCCCTTCTCAGCCTATATACACATGATTTTTTTCCTCAGCATGATCATATAAAAATATTTCAGTTCAGTACACTACAAACTCGTTACTTCAAGTCAAATTTTTGCTTTCAAATCCATCAACACATTCAGTGAAGGTAAGATGTTCCTGTTATTGTTGATTTCACATCTGTCATCGTACATAACTTGATGGTAATTGATTGATTAGTGATGCCTAAATTTGAACCCACAGCTTCCACGTGACGGATTATTTGAAATCATAATATACATTTTTGTAGGAATGTGACTATTTTTTCTGTTGCTTTTGTATAAATCTAAAATTACTCAGCTTTCAAATGATCCCAACTGACCAAGAAATAAGATTTAGCATTTTGAATCATGCCACAATGGGTGGTGCTATTTTTAATTAAGCTGGCTCTTCAGGCCATTTTTAATGCTCTAACTTTTTTATTGTTAGGCCCATGCAGCTCATTTCAGTATCATTGGGTATTTTCTCTAATGTAGGCTAAGAGTCAGAGAGTCCGTTTATTTGTCATTCGCACCACATGTGGTACATGTGGTGGAATGAAATTGTGTACACAGGGTCCCCGTTACATCTGCAAAAAGTATAAAATGTAAAAGAAAAACAGTAATAAGATACAAGATATGAACTAAGAAAAACGATAACTAAAAATACATTAAGCACTAGTATAAAAACAACATGCCGAACACAAACATGAGTCTGTGTGAGCAGACAAGAATGAATGAGCAAAGCAGCATGAAACAGATCAGCAGCATGATGTGATTTTTTTCACAGTGATTATTGTTGTTGTTGTTGTTGTTGTTGTTGTGGTTGTGGTTGTGGTTGTGGTTGTTGTAGTAATGTTGTCATATTTGATGTGATTTAATGAGGTATTGTTTGTTTTGGCCACATACGCTTGCGCATCACTGTTTGTTGCCCTTCATTTAAAATGTTTAGTTAAAGATTAAGATGAGGACATGGATAAAACTACGATCAATAATCCCCCAAAAAGGCCAAAAATATGATAATTTGACCATTCCGTGAATGTGTGGTTGTAATCGGTTGCCATCAGCCTGTCGCAACTGTCTGTCGGAGGTTTTTTGTGAACCCTGAAGGCATCAGTGGCCAGAAATGAGTGACATGCATGTGTTTGCCTCAGAAAAACAGCCATGATTGGCTGAACAGCCCACTGCGCCCGCACCCATGAGTGAAGAAAAGAAAAGAAAAAAAAAAGAAGAAGTAGAGCCGTTGTAACACCGGTCTGGAAGAAGAAGTGATGAAAATGAGTGAACAAATGGAAGGGGGAGGGGGGGGCTCATTAATGTAAAGTTGAATGTAAAATGATAATAAATATATATATTAAGAGTGGCAGGAAAACTGGGACATTACTGATACAGGAAGACATTTACACAACATTCAGAAAAAGGTAGGATTTACAAGGAAAGCAGGAAGAAACAGGATCAATAAGCAATAATTAGAATAATCAATAATTACTCACATTAGAATAGGACACACAGGCCTTAATAGATAATTGGAAAGCATGCAACAGGACTATGTGACAAGTGCACCAGCAATCTCCCTGAAACAGTTCAACATGTCTTTATGGAATGTTCCAGATATGAAACAGAAGGAATGCATTTCCAAAAATAAATAAATAAAATGAATAATAAATTTACAATTAGGAATGTTTTTAGTAGTGATATCAGCAAAGTTAAAGTTCAATTTATTATTTTCTTGAAAAATACAAACTAAGAGAGAATTTAGTTGAGTTATTAAATTAATTTAACAGATTTTCTTTTCTGTTTATCTCATGTCCACACTCCAGCTAAGTACCGGTAGGTGGCGGTAATGCGCCTTACAGTTGGTCTGCCAACCGCCATAAAACAAAACAACAAAAATAAGAAGCGGGGCCTCATTCCACCTGTACTGACGCCACAAAACTGTGAGTGCCTCTTAGACGCTATTCAACAATAGAGTGACTATAGTGCATGCTTGTTATTTTGGTTATGACGGGTGTACGATAATTTCCCTCAAAATACGATAATTGTATGTCTCTAGTACGATAATCATACATTTCTCAACTGGCAACACTGGTTCTCATTGGTTAATTTGTCCCCAAGTAGTATTTACTTTAATCCAAAAATCCAGTCTTTATACCAGTAATAATAATAGTTTATTTTTAAGATTTGAAACTCCTCTTGCATTTGTAAAATTTTTTGTTTTGCTGTTTCCTCAAATTGTTAATTTTCTTTCTTTATCTTATTTCCATTCATAATTTCTGCTTAGTTTTTATCATGTCAAATGTTATTGTTGTATGCCCTGTTATATTACGTTCTTTCTGTGTATTTTTTTCCCAATAAAGACAAAAAAAATGTTTACTTTAATCTGGTTCACTTTATGGACTCGGATTAATCTGAATTACTCACTAAAGTGATTCCGTTCACTCGAGTCACTGTACTCATTCACTCTGCACCTACCCTCATTAGTCATAGGTGTTTACTGTATTTATAAACAGATAAACACAGATTATAGAACAAAAACATAAAATGTGCAAATTAAAAAATAAACAAAACATCCATGTTAAACACATGTTATGTACTGTATGTAAACTTCTAATTATGTGACCCTCTTCACCCTAGATATTTAAATAAAAATATCTGTCTGTCTTTATCTTTGACCTCAAAGCAGCTAAATGTAATTGTTTGATCCAAATGTTGTTAGTGTTGTTAGTGTTGTTAGTGTTGTTTGTGTGATTGCCATCAAGAGGAGACAATCCATAAGCAGCTGATCAGACATGTTACTGCTGTTTCACTTTCTCCACATGGACTGAGTAATGTGATCCTGCAGGATTTCTCAGAATTGAAATTTTGTTTTGAGTTTTAATTTGGAGCAAAATTTACATTTTTTTAAATTATCTCAATTTTTAACTTTTCATCACCGTTCAGCACATGGTGCTTGATTGGGCAGCACGGTGGCACAACTGGTAGAGCTGCTGCCTCTCAGCGAGAAGGTTGCCGGTTCAAATCCCGGTCCGGGGCCTTTCTGGGTGGAGTTTGCATGTTCTCCCCGTGCATGCGTGGGTTTCCTCCGGGTACTCCGGTTTCCTCCCACAGACCAAAAAACATGCTTGTTAGGCTGATTGGTGACTCTAAATTGACCCTAGGTGTGAGTGTGAGAGTGGATGGTTGTTTGGTGTGAGTGAGACAGGTCCCTCTTGTAAATGAGTCCCCGTGACTCAACGAGGCTAGCCTGTATAAATAAAGGTTGAATGAATGAATACCAAACTTTGTTCTTCTAATACCAACCTTTGTTCTGAGTACCATAAAGGACCACCGGTGGTACTTTGTGTCCCTGCTGACTCTCAGGCTGTTGGGGTTTTACTTCAGAGTAAACTGCCAGGTCCTGTGTTTCCTCTTTATACTATAAAATAAAATAAAAAACATCTGATGAGTGACAGCTGAAATGGTAAAGAACATCCGTTTGCTACATCCGTTTCTTCAGCAAGGACGTTGGAATTAACAAACGTGTTTTTAAAGTTTTAAGGCTTGGACGGTAAGAGGCTTGAGGATTAAGACAAAAGTGTATTTAAGATAATTAAACTTAATTGTTCATCCTGAAAATTTCAACCACCAAGAGTCAGCTCTGCAGTTATATGTGGCAGTTAGATAAATTACTTTGTACGGCTGCTCCGTGCTCTTTCTAAGTTTTATGCGAGAGGAAGTTGTTAAGTCTTTTATTATGTTACATGTGCATCAGCCTTGCACCTGCACACCTCTCTGACCTACTGACTGTATTCTCGGGCGCTGAGCTTATCTGATCATCTGCTTTTGGTTGTACGAACAACCAAGTTGAAGCTCAGAGGAGATCGGGCCTTTTCAACCATGGACCCTAAACTCTGGAACAACCTGCCCCTCAACATTCACATCAGGCCACCTCAGTCCCTGTTTTTAAATCACTCCTACTCTCTACTTTCTCCGCAAGCTGAAAAGGGCTGGAGCTTCAACCCCCATCATGTGCACCTTCTACAGGGGAGCCATAGAAAGTGTACTGACCAGCTGCATCACTGTGTGGTTTGGTGCATGTACTGCATCCTGCCGCAAGAGCCTCCAGCGCATCGTGAGAGCAGCTGAGAAGATCGTCGGCACCTCCTTCCCCTCACTGCAGGACTTACACAGCAAACGCCTCACTCGGAAAGCCCTCTGCATGGCAGGTGATCCCACACACCCACTACACAGCTGCTTCAGCCTGTTGCCTTCAGGGAGGAGACTGAGGAGTCTCCAGGCTCGAACCAGCAGACTGAGAGACAGCTCTGTTCATCAGGCAGTCAGGATGCTAAACACTCTGCCTGCTCTGCCTCCCCTCCCATTTGAACTGCCTTAACACAAAAAACTTTCTCACACATTACCACACAACACAAAGATTTTAACACTGGACTCTGTGTCATCAAACGGGTTATTCACTAAACTCTCGGTCATGTGCTCATTCAGTTTGCACTACTTCTCATATTTGCACTAATGTTTGTATTACATTACTGCCTATAGTCATACTACTGTTTACATTCACTGTTTACATTTATTAATACTGTTTACATTTATTACTACTGTTTACATTTATTACTACTGTTTACATTTATTACTACTGTTTACATTCACTGTTTACATTTATTAATACTGTTTACATTTATTACTACTGTTTACATTTATTACTACTGTTTACATTTACACTACTTTTATATCTACACTACTGCTGATACATATACAGTATTCTCTGACTAGCCTTATTTAAGGATGCCCAATGTGCCTTATGTGCCTTACTGCATATGCCACTTTGCCTCTATACCAACATCAACTACCTCATACATATACTGTGTACATTAACTCATATGCTGCTTTGCCACTCTTTGCAAATGTCAATGCTAGAACCTTCAGTTTATTTTATAGATATACTTTTTATACTTTTTATACTACTATGCAAAAACTCAGGACAGTATTACACTTTTATTATTTCATTTTATGCTTATGTTCATTAAATGTTTAGTGTTTTAGTGTTGGTGTAAATTTTCATACTTTTATACTACTATGCAAAAACTCAGGACAGTGTTACACTTTTACTATTTTATGCTTATGTTTATTAAATGTTTCAGTGTTTTAGTGTTTAAATGGTTACTGTTGCACCGAGGGACTGAGAGAAACGCAATTTCAATCCTGTGTATGTCCTGTACATATTGCAGTTCTGACAATAAAGTTGACTTTGACTTGACTTGAAAAAAACTTTTGACATTTAACACAATATTTTGTTGTTGGTGTTGTTGTTGCTGTGGCTTCTATCTTCATCAGAGGTCACCACAGTGAACTAGTCGCACGAAAACTTGGCAATTGTTTTTACGCCAGATGCCCTTCCTGACACAACCACAGACCACCGAGCTACCAGCCCTCTGTGTGGAGCAGAGAGCTGATATCTAGGGTTCCCGGAGGAGCAGATGGTGTGGGTTAAGGGCCTTGCTCAAGGGCCCAGAGTGGGGCAGATGAGGGTGGAGACAGGTGTGACTGCTTCACTTATCCCACCCACGTTTTTGATGTTGTCGGTTCCGGGGCTTGAACCGTCGATCTTCCGATCACAAGCTCACCTTCTTAACCTCTGCACCACCACTCCCACATTTAACACAATATGATCTGATTTATTATCCTTGTTTCTCATTGTGTTTGTGTTTTTATGTTTTGTTGCTTTTAATTATATTTAGTCATTGTTTTACTTGATGCTGTGGTTTTATTGCTAAGCACTTTGGTAACAATTTCAGATTTAAATGTGCCCTCTAGATATATTTGACTTTACAATTATGAAAGAAAAGAGCATAAATAAAATGATGTAATAGACCTCTAGATATTATAAGCGGATTTAGATCTGGGTTCAGCTGGTCTCTTCAGAACAGTCCAATGTTCTGATCCAGTCTTTTTTTTTTAAATGTAAATCTCTATCAACTAAAACACAGAAGACTGAGACCCAGAGGAGACTCAGACCAGTTCAAAGTTCTGTTGGATGTGGACTTTTAACAGCCTGGGACAGTTTAATAACATATACATGACCCATCAGAACCAAATGTGTCTGAGCTGCAAAACAGGGAAATGATGACGATGATGAAACATTTGTTTCAGCCTTTTTTTTTTTTATAAGAGTCTGAAAAAAATGTTAAAGAACAAGGAAGAAAGTCCAGTTTACTTTAATTTGAGTAGTTAGGCTAAAAAAACTGTTTCCTTCCGTTTTCAGCTGGAGTTCTGATTTTGCAAACCTTTCTTCTTAAATCTCATAAATTACTGGCGCTTCAGTGAAGAAACTAGAACCAAGTTTCACAAAGGCTGGTGCTGAAGTTTAAAGTCTGAGGTTTTGTGCCAAGTCCAAAAGGACCAAGAAGACTCTGGTCCATGCTCTGATTTTGCACAGTTTCCGGTTTTACCACCAGAGAAGGAGGAAGTTTAATGTTGGATCCTCACCAAACGCATCTCGCGCAGCTGAAGCAGCCACTTTACATTGAAAGTCTAGGGGGCCGCGCATCTTGGAACAGCGGGGCGGAAAGCGGCACATCTACAGCATTTCAAGCAGCGCGGCAGCACCCAGCAGTCCCTTGTCACGCACGCGCGCGCAGCCAGCAGCCACTGTAGAAGCTGGGTTTGTCCTGCTTCTTCTGCTCGCAGATTATCAGCAACCACTCGGAAGAGACTCTGCTATGTGATGACGCAACGACGACGGGACTTTCTGTGGACGAAAACAGCATCCGGTAGGAAAATATGGCATTTATAAATCCGCCGTTGCTCCATTTTTCCTCTCAGGAGGGCTCTGTTCGTGTCCCCGGCCCGGTACACCATTGTTTACCGCAGTCATTTGTCCCTAAGAGTCTGGAGTCCTCTAAATTTGTTTTTGTCAAACACAATGCACACAGGACACCACTACAGCCTTTGTATGATGGACCGTTTCGTGTTCTTCAACCAGGTCCAAAACATTTCCTTTTAGATTTAGGGGGTCGTACTGAGACTGTCTGTATCGATAGGCTTAAACCAGCTCATGTTATGTCAGATGATCAGGTTGTTACGGCCCAGGCTCCTCGCAGGGGCAGACCTCCATCCACATTGCTAACGGACTGCGGTCCTCCTTCCAGAGACTCTCAACGTCCATTGGAGCCTGAATCTTCTGCAGCCCCTCCTCGTCACCCCCCGCTTCATCAGACTGGTTCTGCAGGGCCCAAGTTCAGCCGTTCTGGGCGTTTGATCAAACCTAAACTGCTGGACTAGTGATGGACCTTACTGGGTGTTCTGGGGGGGCGTGTGTGGTGGACCACTAGGGGGCTCTACTCACACCCAGTGGACCGAATGTGTTACCGGATGTTTTATTGTGAAAGGTCCAGAGGACCGGATGTGGTATGGTGATATATAAGGCGGTTCTTGGGTTTTACCGCCAGTTCTGTAGGAGTTGATTAAAGAAGGAGTTTTGCAGCTCGTCTCCTGTGTCGTCTCTTCATGACCTCCTACACTTATAAAGTTGCTGCTTTTTTTTCGAGCGTACATCTCCCCAAACATAAAAAAAAAAAAGTTTTAATCTCAACAAATACTTTTTGAGCTGCAGTTCGGCTTGTAGAAAACACACACAAGTATTGACGAGGCACGTACAGCTGGTTTTATCTGCCCAGTGTGCATAAACAACACGGATCTGACCGGGAAGGGAGCCACGACACGCTCCTCCCACTGCGCGTCTGCAGACGTTCGGTGGGGACAGACATCTGTTTACAGCAGCAAACACAGAGCATTAGGAGCATTTGGATGCGTTAGGTGAGGATGAGGCATTAGAGACACAGTCTGATGCTATAAAAATAAATTTAAATAAGAATAATTTTTAGTTAGACATGACAGGCATCAACACTGTTTTTTGACTCCCTGCATTAATTATTTTACATTTCTCATAAACAGGGGTCTGCAATCTGCGGCTCTGGAGCCACATGCGGCTCTTTGGTCCCTCTGCAGCGGCTCTTTCAAGCTTTGGTCAAAACTTTAAAATGAATTTTATTTGTTCCTATAACAACAAAAAGTGCTCGTTTGAGCAGTTTTTCTGTCATTTCCTTTGCAAATATGTGAATACTAGAACCAACAGGAGTAAAACATACTTTAACTTTATTTATTCAAAGTACAATACTTAATTTTTCCACAATTTTTTTTTTTTACCTATACCTGCATAGTTCATTGTTATATTTTTTTTATTTTAAACTGGGAAAGAACATATTTTTCCTTCTTTACAAGAATCTAGTTTTTTTATTTTGTCTTAAAATGTAAAAAATATAAATACATGTTAAAAATCACATTTTCAGGTTTACAATGGCCAGAAAACTCCCTCCCCAACTACCTTACTGGCCAGAAAAGTGTCATCCAACAAACTTAGCCTCCTATGACCTGGCATCCACATATGCGGACATTGTAGGAATTAATAATGCATGAGCTCGGGTCTTAGGTTAAAGTGATCCGCGGGTCACCAGTTCAGAATCACAGTTGTCACAGGTTTTGTGGCCCCAGACACGTTTAATTTAGTAAACAAAGGGGGATAAGGGCTCTTTTGATCATAAAGGTTGCAGACCCCTGCTCATAAAGTTTGTCTGCAGCGAACAGCTCTCATACCAGAACAAGGGCCAGGAGGTGTGACACCCAGAGTCCTGAACCCTGTAGGAGGCAGCGATGGCAGACATGACTGCAACAGACAGAACAACCTCACAGACCTAATGAGGCTTCTAAATGTTTTATATCATAAACATTTATTTCATAAAAAACATACAAAACATGATGCTCAGATACGAGCAGTGTTGGTTTCAGCAGAGCTGTACATGATCCATCATCTTCTGCTTGTTCTGGACTCAGGTCTCGGGGGCAGCATCTTGAGCAGGGAGGTCCAAACATCTCTTTCCACAGCCTCCTCTTCCAGCTCCTCTGGGAGGACTCCAAGGTGTTCCCAGGCCAACTGAGACGTAGTCTCTCCAGCGTGTCCTGGGTCTTCCCCGAAGTCTCCTCCCAGTTGGACATGCCCGAAGTGCCTAGGGAAGTGTCCAGGAAGCATCCTTACCAGATGCCTGAACCACCTCAACTGGTTCCTCTTGATGTGGAGGAGCAGCGGTTCTACTCAGAGTATATCTCCTGTTAACTAAACGTCTCACCCTGTCTCTAAGGGAGAGTCCAGCTGCCCTGCAGAGGAAACTCATTTAAACCTTCATTTATCCACAATCTCATTCTTTCAGTCACTTCCAAGAGCTCCTGACCATTTGACAATTTCTCGCCTTAATGTAGAAATGTAAATTCCCCTGCACACTCAGTTCTCTTTCCTTTCCCCTTTAATTTATTTTTATTTTATAAAAATATATATTATTATTAGTTTCACCTTACCGTGTTTCACTATTGGAGGTGTTCTGTGTGTGTTCGGTGTTCCTGAAAACAGGCATGTTAGAGTCAAAGGTGTGAATAGTTTGATTATCCTCAACACTTTTATACCCTCGAATATGTAAATACCTTTGTTCTATATGCAAAAATATCAATAAACATATGTGAAAGAAAAAAAAAAGAGTTCCTGACCATAGATGAGGGTAAGAACATAGACTGACTGATAAACAGAGAGCTTTGCCTTACAGCTCAGCTCCCTCATCACCACAACAGACCAGAACAGAGTCCACAATACTGCAGACGCTGCACCAATCCATCTGTCAGTCTCACGCTCCATTCTTCTCTCACTCGTGAACAAAACCCAGAGATACTTGAACTCCTCCACTTGAGGCAGAACCTCACCCTCGACCTGACGAGAACAATTCACCCTTTTCTGACTGAGGACCACGGCCTCAGATCTGGAGGTGCTGATTCTCATCCCAGCCGCTTCACACTCGGCTGTGAACCGCTCCAGTGAGAGCTGAAGATCACGACACGATGACGCCAACAGGACCACATCATCTGCAAAGAGCAGAGAAGGAATCCTGAGGTCACCGAACTGGACTCCCTCTGCACACTGGCTGCCCCGAGAAGTTCTGTCCATAAAAGTTCTGAACAGAACCGGTGACAACGGGCCGAGCTAAACACAGCAGAGCTAAAGGTCGTGACAAATTCTGTCAGTTTTACAACACTGAGCTGAAAAGAAGAAGTGCCCGTCTTGTAATCACTCTGTCAGTTTCTTTACTCTGCCACACGCTTCGGCGTCGGTTCCACTTTCTGCCCTCCACGAGTTTACTGCTGAGGATAAATCCATAAAATATGGACGAGAAACTGAATTATGCAACTGTGGTTTTTAAAAGTAATGGTGTGGCTACGCCTGGTGAGTAATATGAATTTTTATGGCATTGTTTTTGTTTGTGAACTATGTTTTTAGACATATTGCCCTGAAAGGTTTCCTCCACTGTCACAGAGACAGCAACATTGTTCTGTTTATTCTGTTTCTGAGAAAAACCTGATTATCTGCACAATCATACTGTTGTGTTAACAGTATGATTGTCAGTGTTTTAAGAATAAAGACTTTGCTTCATAAGAGTTAGTTTTCAGCAGTATTGTAACAAACAAAATGAGAGACCAACTAATATTTCTGAAATCATTGCCTCTACATGCACGAGAGCCGTTTCCATTCCAGTGTCTGAAATTTAACAGTCTCACCCCGTTCTACAGAATGAGGTCCTGGAGCAAACCCTAATTCATGAGAAAACATGTAAAAAAACCTGCTGTGGCCGTCTGGATGGTTAAATCTGTGCTAGTAGTAACTCCAAGGCAACGGGAATGAATTAATAGATAATTAACAACTGGCCTTGTCTACAGAGATGAAAAGAGTTTCCGAGTGAGGAAATGAAAGTTTCAGGTGCAGCTCTCCTGCCGGAGGGACGGCATCAGGTTTTCAGTCGGGTTCAGGAGTGCTTGGAAGACTGTCAGTGTCTGGTCCTGCATGTTGACGTGTTTTCCTCATGTTTGCCTGTCACCCTTCAGCGTCTCTCCTCCCTGTGGTCCAGCACCGTCGCACCTGTGTCAAATTTGATCACCGCAGGTGCCTCTCATTTCACCTCATAGTGTCTGTACATATTCATTTCACCTCATAGTGTCTGTACATATTCATTTCACCTCATAGTGTCTGTACATATTCATTTCACCTCATAGTGTCTGTACATATTCATTTCACCTCATGGTGTCTGTACATATTCAGCCCCTCGGGGTCTTGTCAGTGTCTCTGTCCATTCCATGGCTTCATGTTTCTGTATTCCCTCCATGTCACCTCCTTGAAATAAGTTTGCTATAGCCGTTTATTAAAATAAACTTTAACTGTAGTCTCGCCTCATCTTCCTGCACTGGGGTTCAACACACGGATGCAAATCATGTCAATCAGATCCGGACCCTGTCATGGCTCGCTCCAGGCCTGAACCCCACTGAAAACCCTGGAATGTGATGAAGAGAAAGATGGATGGTCCAGAACCATCAAACAGATGAGCTGATTGAATATTTGCTCCTGGAAGGTATCAAAGTCCCCCAACAAATGGTGGAGAACTCAGCGACATCAATGAAAACTGGGTCATCGGGACGTTAAGTTAAGATAAGATAAGATAAGATAGAACTGCACTGATTGCACTAAATATTGATTTCTGATCGAGTTATATCATCAGTATTTTGATGTGTAAAAACGAATGAAATCTGGATTCCTTTAAACAATTTTAGGTCTCAAAAACACTACAGTTGCGTTCTGAAAAGTAATGCCGTAAATGTCAAAATATTTATTTGTAATTTAGAAGAAATGTTCTCTGAAGGTTATAGAATAAAACAAAATGCCTCAAACATGTAATTACAAAGAGCTGCAGAGATGTAAACAGATCAGACAAACTATGAAACCACTGACAAGCTGATCTGCTGGAACGCTGACTTTCAGTATCTGTGGAGATTCAATTCATGTTCCTCCCAAGCAAAACTTTTTAACGAATCGTAGATGGACGAGGGCTGCACGGTGGTGCAGTTGATAGAGATGTTGCCTCTCAGCGAGAAGGCTGTTGGATCAAATCTCAGTCAGGGGCCTTTCTGGGTGGAGTTTGCATGTTCTCTCTGTTCATGTGGGTTTCCTCCCACAGACCAAAAACATGCATGCTGATTGGTAACTCTAAATTGTCACAGGTGTGAGCGAGCGAGTGAATGTTTTTTGTCTCATTTCTCTCTGTGTCCCTGTGATGGACTGGAGACCTGTCCAGGCCCCGCCTCTCACACAGTGATAGCTGGACATGGGCACCAGTGACCCCCACGACCCAAAAAAGAAGAAACGGGTAAAAGATGGATGAATAATCTTTTCCAACACCATGCTGTCATCTCAAGCTTAAAACTATCTAAATGCAGGGACTTGACATAAAAATCATCTTCAGAACAAATACAGACCAAACAAGCTCTGCTTTATTTTCATTCAACCAGTATTTATACAGGTTAGTCTCATTGAGTCTCGGGGACTCATTTACAAGAGAGACCTGCTTTTGACAAAGAGTGATTACAACAATAGACAAGCATAAAGGAAATCCTACTAATTGAAAAAATAAATGGATTTATTTTTATTAAAAAATAAACAAAAGCCGCTACATCATAAAGCAATATAAAATACTAAAATCAGGAACATGTCTGCATTGGTTTTTGCCACTTAGAGAGGTCAAGGTCAAGAGCTTCAGATCTTTTTTGCAAGATATTCCAGGAAACAGGAGCGGAGTAGGAGAAGGCCCTTTTGCCAAGTTCAGTCCTCACTGACGGAACACTGCAGGTAATAATATCCTGAGAGCGCACGCTGTAGCTGCACTCACGCAGAGACATGTAGGAGGAGATGTATGAAGACAGCAGACCAAGAAGTGATTTAAAGATGACAATGTACCAGCATGCCCTCTCCGGGTCGGGGAGGAGGTCCTGCCCCAAGTGGAGGAGTTTAAGTATCTCTGGGTCTTGTTCACGAATGAGGGAAAACTGGAGCGTGAGATCGATAGGCGGATAGGTGCAGCGTCCGCAGTGAAGCGGGCGCTGTACCGGTCTGTCGTGGTGAAGAGAGAGCTGAGTCAAAAGGCAAAGCTCTCAATTTACCGATCGATCTACGTTCCCACCCTCATCTATGGTCATGAGCTTTGGGTTATGACCGAAAGAACGAGATCTCGGATACAAGCGGCTGAAATGAGTTTTCTCCGCAGGGTGTCTGGACTCTCCCTTAGAGATAGGGTGAGAAGCTCAGTCATCCGGGAGGGACTCGGAGTAGAGCCGCTGCTTCTCCACATCGAGAGGAGCCAGTTGAGGTGGCTCGGGCATCTGGTTAGGATGCCTCCTGGACGCCTCCCTGGTGAGGTGTTCCGGGCATGTCCCACCGGGAGGAGACCCAGAGGAAGACCCAGGACACGCTGGAGGGACTATGTTTCTCGGCTGGCCTGGGAACGCCTTGGGATTCCCCCGGAGGAGCTGCTCCAAGTGGCTGGGGAGAGGGAAGTCTGGGCCTCCCTACTTAGGCTGCTACCCCCGCGACCCGACCCCGGATAAGCGGAAGACAATGGATGGATGGATGGAATGTACCAGTGGAAGAGTCTGCGTGACGTTAACAATGACAACTACCAATGTGCAATGATGGAGCCAGGGGGTGGCCAATGGTGGCCTGGCCACCATAGTTTAACCTTTGGCCAACCCAGTCATTCAAGGTAATTATACTTTTAATCAATATGCAAATTAAAAAGCATAGTTTCCTCAAAGGATAGTGGTGGTTGGTTTACATATATCAGCCATTTTGGATTCTGATGTCGCTACCATAGTGGTGGGCACAGCTAACCAAAAGGTTAGCTTCACTAACCCATATTCTGCTAATTAAAAAGTTAGCTTAGAGCTAAAACCGCTAAACAGTAAACAGATTATAAAAAAACTTCATAGAAGCTAACCCTAAACCACTAACTGCTCAGATGACTGTCTTTCAGTCTGTGTCACGTCCTCATCCCCCTCAAGTAAATTTGAATTGACCAATCAGGTCTTGTCACATGTACATGTAGTCAGCCATTAGCATGCTTAACGGACTCATAGAGACACGCCCACAACAGATGGAAACAAGCTTGTGAATTTTGTTAGCAGACAAAGTTGGTGAAACATCATTTATCCATCCATCCATCATCTTTACCCACTTCTTACTTTCTAGGTCATGAGGGTCACTAGTGCCCATATTCTGCTAACAGTTTCCAAAGTTAGCACAAACACCAAATCACTAAATGAAAAATCACGTCCACTATTAGCTGTTAGTGGATTAGCGAAACTGTGCCCACCACTACTTGTTTTTTCATGCTGACCTCTCTTACAGATGCAGCCACAAACCAAAATGGAAGCCAGCACGTTGTTAATTTTTCAAGTGCTCCAGCTCACAGGTCATGGATGAACGTGTGTTTTTAATTCCCCCTCTTCGCTCCGCGATGAGCGACAAAAAAATGGAGTTTAACCGGATCTCGTGGCTGGAGCTCATGTGACTGCACTCAGTCTAAAAGAACATTACACAACGTGTTGTGAAACTCAAGAAATGACTCATCTTCCAACATAAATTTTTCGTTCCTGCTGCGGCTGATGCAACATTTACGGTACGGACTCAATGCTGTGTCGAGTCGAAAATAAGAAATGACTCTGACTGAAGGTGGAACAGACTCTGCACTGTCGAAAAGCACCACAGCACAATTAACACTCTGTTCCTGCTTGAAGATGACAGAAGACTAAAGAGGCTGAGATTATCCACAGACAGACTCTTTGTCTCTTCTAAAGGAGACTCAATGAGACTAACCTGTATAAATAAAGGTTGAATGAATGAATGATTTAAAGGGACGTTTAATCTATCCATTGTCTGTGCATTCATCCATCTTCTATCCATCCATTCACCCATCCATCATCTACCCATTCATTCATTCATCCATCCATCTATCCATCCATTATCCATTCATCCATACAGCCATCATCCTTTCATCCATCTATCCATCCATCCAGGAATCTGCATATCCATTCATCCATCAATCTATCCATCCATTATCTGTTCATCCATCTATCCATCAGCCATCAATCACCCATCCATTCATCCATCATCCATCTATCCATCCATTATCCATTAATCCATACTGCCATCATCCATCTATCCATCCGTCAATCCATCCATCCATCCATCCATTAATCCATCCATTCATCCATCATCCATCTATCCATCCATTATCCATTAATCCATACTGCCATCATCCATTTATCCAGCATCTATCTATCCATCCATCCATCTATCCATCCATTATCCATTCATCCATACTGCCATCATCCATTCATCCATCTATCCATCCGTCCATCCATCCATCCATCAATCTATCATTCATCCATCATCTATCCATCCATCCATCCATCCATCCATCCATATATCCATCCATCCATCCACCAAAAAACATGCTTGTTAGGCTGATTGTTGACTCTAAATTGACCCTAGGTGTGAGTGTGAGAGTGGATGGTTGTTTGGTGTGAGTGAGACAGGTCCCTCTTGTAAATGAGTCCCCGTGACTCAACGAGGCTAGCCTGTATAAATAAAGGTTGAATGAAAAGGTTGAATGAATCTATCCATCCATTATCCATCCATCCATACAGTCATTGTCCGTTCATCCATCTATCCATCCATCCATTATTCATCCATTCGTCCATCCAGACATTCATCCATCCATCCATCATCCATCTATCTATCATTCATCCATCCATCATCTATCATCCATTATCCATCCATCTTTCCATCCATTCATCCATATCATCCATTCATCCATCTTCCATCCATCCATCAATCAATCATCATTCATCCATCATCTATCATCCATCCATCTATACATCCATTATCCATTCATCCATACTACCATCATCCATTCATTCATCTATACATCCATTATCCATGCATCCATACTACCATCATCCATTAATTTATCCATCTATCCATCCATCCATCAATCTATCATTCATCCATCATCTATCCATACATTCATCCCCTCCAGGAATCCATGTATCCATCCATCCATCATCCATCCATCTATCTATCCATTATCCATCCATCCATACAGTCATTGTCCGTTCATGCATCTATCCATCCATTCATCAATCATCCATTCGTCCATCCAGACATTCATCCTTCCATCCAACCATCCATCTATCATTCATCCATCCATCCATCATCCATCCATCTATCCAGCCATTATCATTCATCCATACTGCCATCGTCCATTCATTCATCTATACATCCATTATCCATGCATCCATACTACCATCATCCATTCATCCATACTGCCATCATCCATTCATCCATCCATCCATCAATATATCATTCATCCATCATCTATCCATCCATTCATCCATCCAGGAATCCATATATCCATCCATCCATCCATCATCCATCCATCTATCCATCCATTATCCATCCATCCATAGTCATTGTTTGTTCATCCATCTATCCATCCATTATCCATTCATCCACACTGCCATCATCCATTCATCCATCTATCCATCCATCCATCCATCAATCTATCATTTGTCCATCATCCATCCATCTATACATCCATTATCCATTCATCCATACTGCCATCATCCATTCATCCATCCATCCATCAATCTATCATTCATCCATCATCTATCCATCCATTCATCCATCCAGGAATCCATATATCCATCCATCCATCATCCATCCATCTATCCATCCATTATCCATCCATCCATAGTCATTGTTTGTTCATCCATCTATCCATCCATTATCCATTCATCCACACTGCCATCATCCATTTATCCATCATCTATCTATCCATCCATCCATCTATCCATCCATTATCCATACTGCCATCATCCATTCATCCATCTATTAATCCGTCCGTCCATCCATCCATCAATCTATCATTCATCCATCATCTATCCATCCATTCATCCATCCAGGAATCCATCCATCCATTATCCATCCATCCATACAGTCATTGTCCGTTCATCCATCTATCCATCCATCCAGTAATCATCCATTCGTCCATCCAGACATTCATCCATCCATCTATATATCATTTATCCATCATCTATAATCCATTATCCATCCATCTATCCATCCATTCATCCATATCATCTATTCATCCATCTATCCATCCATCCATCAATCATCATTCATCCATCATCTATCATCCATCCATCTATACATCATTATCCATTCATCCATACTACCATCATCCATTCATTCATCTATACATCCATTATCCATGCATCATACTACCATCATCCATTAATTCATCCATCCATCCATCAATCTATCATTCATCCATCATCTATCCATTATCCATCCATCCATCCAGTCATTGTCCGTTCATGCATCTATCCATCCATTCATCAATCATCCATTTGTCCATCCAGACATTCATCCTTCCATCCATCCATCCATCCATCTATCATTCATCCATCCATCCATCCATCTATCCAGCCATTATCATTCATCCATACTGCCATCATCCATTCATCCATCTATCCATCCATCCATCAATCTATCATTTGTCCATCATCCATCCATCTATACATCCATTATCCATTCATCCATACTGCCATCATCCATCCATCCATCCATCAATCAATCATTCATCCATCATCTATCCATTCATCCATCCAGGAATCCATATATCCATCCATCCATCTATCCATCCATTATCCATCCATCCATACAGTCATTGTTTGTTCATCCATCTATCCATCAATCATCCATTCATCCACCAGACATTCATCCATCCATCCATACATCCATCTATCCAGCCATCCACAAGTATTGAGCTCATATTTGTTGTAGTGGTAGCTTGGAGTCATCTCTGATGTAAAGTCTGTTAGCAAAATCTTTGCTCCCTGCCTCACATGCTAAAGTTACAATAATTTTCATTTTCTTTGATCAGCGTCATTTTAGTCCTGCTTGTGTGGTTTTATTTGTGCTTTATAAATAAACTGAAACTGACTAAATTGAAAACTGTTACTGGAGGACCTCCGAGCCTCATGCGCAACCATGTAAAGATCTAAACAATGCAGAAAGTTAAGCTAGTCTCCAGCTGTTTCATGTCACAGCACCTGAAGTCTGGCAGAACCTTTTCATTTGTTCCACATCTTTTTGCTTTTGCAGAACAAACAAACATGGAGATAATTTATGACGAAGTGAACATTGAGGAGAAGTCGTGGGATCCACCACCCGTCATATCAGGTCATTCTTATAAGAAGAAACAAACACATACAAAGTATACTGTCTGTGAAATAATAAACTGAACATTTCATTTGCTCCTGCAGAAAACAAAAAGAAACCTCACGTTTGCTCTCCGTTTCATGTGGCTCTGGTTTCTTTGGGGATCCTTTGCGTCGTTCTGGTGTCGGTCATCATCACTCTCAGCATCAACTGTGAGTGCGTGTTTGTTTCTGAGGCGGTCATCATCACTCTCAGCATCAACTGTGAGTGCGTGTTTGTTTCTGAGGCGGTCTGAGATAAAAAATGGTAACAGTTTGTGTCTGACTGCAGTCAGGGACGAGCAGAGGAGACAAAACTTCACTCTGACGATGCAGAACCAGAAGCTGCTGGCAGAGAAAGAGGCGCTGACGAGACAAACGGAAGACCTGAGCAGAGAGAGGGACCGGCTCAACTGGACCATGGAGAACATCCTCCAATACGACAACTTTCCAGTTAACAAACACTGCCCCCACAGAGGTCAACAGGTTTATCTGACTGTAGTTTGGGTCTTTTAAAGGCTGTTTTTAAACCTTTTGAAACGGTTGTACTGTTGGTGTTTGTTTCATACAGCCTGCAAGCCGTGCCTGGACGACTGGGTGCAGTTTCAGTCAAACTGTTATCTTTTTACTTATGATATCTACTACTACGACTGGAAAACCTGGGAGTACAGCCGTGGCTTTTGTCAAGAAAAGAAGGCAGACCTGGTGGTGATTGAAAGCCTGGAGGAACAGGTAAGTATGAGGGGCCGTGTAGGACTTAAACTATTTTCCTCTCTCACACACACATGTATTGCCTCTCATNCATCCATCCATACAGTCATTGTTTGTTCATCCATCTATCCATCAATCATCCATTCATCCACCAGACATTCATCCATCCATCCATACATCCATCTATCCAGCCATCCAGAAGTATTGAGCTCATATTTGTTGTAGTGGTAGCTTGGAGTCATCTCTGATGTAAAGTCTGTTAGCAAAATCTTTGCTCCCTGCCTCACATGCTAAAGTTACAATAATTTTCATTTTCTTTGATCAGCGTCATTTTAGTCCTGCTTGTGTGGTTTTATTTGTGCTTTATAAATAAACTGAAACTGACTAAATTGAAAACTGTTACTGGAGGACCTCCGAGCCTCATGCGCAACCATGTAAAGATCTAAACAATGCAGAAAGTTAAGCTAGTCTCCAGCTGTTTCATGTCACAGCACCTGAAGTCTGGCAGAACCTTTTCATTTGTTCCACATCTTTTTGCTTTTGCAGAACAAACAAACATGGAGATAATTTATGACGAAGTGAACATTGAGGAGAAGTCGTGGGATCCACCACCCGTCATATCAGGTCATTCTTATAAGAAGAAACAAACACATACAAAGTATACTGTCTGTGAAATAATAAACTGAACATTTCATTTGCTCCTGCAGAAAACAAAAAGAAACCTCACGTTTGCTCTCCGTTTCATGTGGCTCTGGTTTCTTTGGGGATCCTTTGCGTCGTTCTGGTGTCGGTCATCATCACTCTCAGCATCAACTGTGAGTGCGTGTTTGTTTCTGAGGCGGTCTGAGATAAAAAATGGTAACAGTTTGTGTCTGACTGCAGTCAGGGACGAGCAGAGGAGACAAAACTTCACTCTGACGATGCAGAACCAGAAGCTGCTGGCAGAGAAAGAGGCGCTGACGAGACAAACGGAAGACCTGAGCAGAGAGAGGGACCGGCTCAACTGGACCATGGAGAACATCCTCCAATACGACAACTTTCCAGTTAACAAACACTGCCCCCACAGAGGTCAACAGGTTTATCTGACTGTAGTTTGGGTCTTTTAAAGGCTGTTTTTAAACCTTTTGAAACGGTTGTACTGTTGGTGTTTGTTTCATACAGCCTGCAAGCCGTGCCTGGACGACTGGGTGCAGTTTCAGTCAAACTGTTATCTTTTTACTTATGATATCTACTACTACGACTGGAAAACCTGGGAGTACAGCCGTGGCTTTTGTCAAGAAAAGAAGGCAGACCTGGTGGTGATTGAAAGCCTGGAGGAACAGGTAAGATTTAACTTCTATTCCACTGCAACAGGAAAGGGGCTCACTTGAGCCAGAAATGTGGAGCAAAGCCAACAAAGTAGAAATAATCCTTCAATAAATGTGTTTTTAGAGTTTTAAGTTGATTAAAACATGTTCTATAAGTTATTTTATGAGTTTTGGTGAAGGTTTTAAAGCGCACACCACAATTAGCCATCTTTTCTAACTTGCATGTGGTCAAATTTATTTATTTAAATGTTTGTTTGATGTGTCTCAACTGCAGGAATTCATAAACAACCACACGAAAACATACAGTGATTTTCAACACGGATACTGGATCGGGTTGAGCATCGAAAACATGGAGACGTGGACGTGGGTGGATGGAAGTAATGTCACTCTGACGTAAGCAGAACCGCACAATTACATCACACCTTCATGACTTTTTAACCTCCAAGAACCAAAAGGTTTGTCACCAGAGACGTCTGTTGTCACGCGCCGGTGGCCAGTGGTGAAAACCAAAGAGGAAACCACTTTCCACACATCATCGTTTTCCTGTTCGTCAAAAGCAAGCAATAACCTGAGGTGGAGAAAGTACTCAAAGTACAAATAAACAGACAAAAATGTATTCTAGTAAAAGTAGAAGTTCCACATTAACATTTTTACTTGAGTAAAAGTAAATATGTACTTGCTTTGAAAAATACTTAAAGCATTAAAGTAAAAGTACTTGCTGAATGAATGTAATGAATGAAATGTACAGTATCACTAAGTGTGTCTATAGTACAAAGTATGTACATTTTCTGTAATACATTAATAGTGTTGTGTCATTTCAGCAATGCTGCAGATAATACATGTTTTTATTGTGTTTACTTTGTGACAGTTCACACTTAGACTTGTAATTCTGTGCAGCAGAATTTCAGGGATGACATGCAGAGTTAAATGCCATTAAGGAAAATAAGAAAGAGGAATGATTATACCTTTGAAAGTTTTTATTTAACACAAAGTAAAACCAATGTGTCAGTTTAACTGCAGTAAACACATTTAAGTAAAAGTTGTCTGGCTGAAAAAAGGAGCATTAGACACAACTAACAAAGAAATATTTGATCACTTCAACTCCAGTTTGTCATCAACTCTAGTTAAAATATTGTCAAGTCAACCTTGTAAGGGGTCAATATGAACAATATTTTAACTTCCTGACACCATTTTCAAAACTTGGACCCGAGTGTTGAGACATTTGGAGACATCTCTTGTCTCATGTCCTAACATGAACTGACACATTTTAATATTGCAGCAATAATTTCTTGTTCAAGTTCAGAAGAAGTGGGTTTTCAAAGTTTTTTGAGTCCAGTCTGGTTCTTTTGAGAGAGAGAATCTGTCCTGCTGTACAGAACATCCATCCATCCATCCATCAATCCATTTTCTTCTGCTTATCCGGGGTCGGGTCGCGGGGGTAGCAGCCTAAGTAGGGAGGCCCAGACTTCCCTCTCCCCAGCCACTTGGAGCAGCTCCTCTGGGGGAATCCCAAGGCGTTCCCAGGCCAGCCGAGAAACATAGTCCCTCCAGCGTGTCCTGGGTCTTCCTCTGGGTCTCCTCCCGGTGGGACATGCCCGGAACACCTCACCAGGGAGGCGTCCAGGAGGCATCCTAACCAGATGCCCGAGCCACCTCAACTGGCTCCTCTCGATGTGGAGAAGCAGCGGCTCTACTCCGAGTCCCTCCCGGATGACTGAGCTTCTCACCCTATCTCTAAGGGAGAGTCCAGACACCCTGCGGAGAAAACTCATTTCAGCCGCTTGTATCCGAGATCTTGTTCTTTCGGTCACAACCCAAAGCTCATGACCATAGATGAGGGTGGGAACGTAGATCGATCTAAATTGAGAGCTTTGCCTTTTGACTCAGCTCTCTCTTCACCACGACCAGTACAGCGCCCGCTTCACTGCGGACGCTGCACCTATCCGCCTATCGATCTCACGCTCCAGTTTTCCCTCATTCGTGAACAAGACCCCGAGATACTTAAACTCCTGCACTTGGGGCAGGACCTCCTCCCCGACCCGGAGAGGGCACTCTACCCTTTTCCGGCACGTCCTTCTGCAGCGGAGCAGAGGAGCTCAGCGCAAGCAGGATCCCTGAGCTCACTAGCCCCGCCTCCTCAATGAGGCAGGACAGCTGCATGCCTCAGCCGGCACCTTTTCACAGCCGTTTGAAACACGTTACACAAATACACACACATACAGTTTTCAACAAAAGCACACTATACATTATATTCATCAGCTAGACTATAGAAATGTAGTTTATATAGCAAAAGTATTTGGACATTTTAATAGCAACATAAAAGTGGCAGGAATACGGGCTCACTGCAGCTCAGCCGAGTGATTGCGCAATCCCTGGTGCGACGCAGCTGCCTGGTGCCTCTGTGCACGCCTCTTCTCAGTATTTGAACAATAAATAAGAAAAATCGTGATTGTGAATAAAAAATAACTTTAAACTAGTTTAGTTTTAAGTAAAATAAGTTTATAGTACAAATCAAAGGATAAATACAATAATAATAAAATAAAATAATTTTTTACATTTTTTTCTTTCCATGATGACAGGTGAGGCATGGCCTCACTTGCCTCCCCTGACCGCACGTCAGTGGCGGGTGCAGCAGGTCCCGCTACCGCTGCAGGGGAGGGGAGGGGGGGTGCGCGGCTGCGGCCGGTCCCCCACCCGCCGCTGGTGATAAGTCAAAGTCAAAGTCAACTTTATTGTCAGAACTGCAATATGTACAGGACATACACAGGACCGAAATTGCGTTTCTCTCAGTCCCTCGGTGCAACAGTAAACATCTAAACATTGAAACACTGAAACATATAATAATAGACATAAGCATAAAATAGTAAAACTGTAACACTATCCTGAGTTTTTGCATAGTGGTATAAGAGTATGAAAATTTACACCAACTCTAAAACTAAAACTAAAACACTAAACATTTAATGAACATAATACTGTCCTGAGTTTTTGCATACTAGTATAAAAAAAGTATAAAAAGTATAACTATAAAATAAACTAAAGGTTCTAGCATTGACATTTGCAAAGTGGCAAAGCAGCATATGAGTTAATGTACACAGTATATGTATGAGGTAGTAGTTGATGTTGTTATAGAGGCAAAAGTGGCATATGCAGTAAGGCACATTGGGCATCCCTAAATAAGGCCGGTCAGAGAACACTGTATATGTATCAGCAGTGGTGTGGATATTAAAGTAGTGTAAATGTAAACAGTAGTAATAAATGTAAGCAGTAGTAATAAATGTAAACAGTATTAAGGAAGAGAAAGCGGAGGTGCATGGAGAAATAAAAGGTGCAGGAAACAAAAGTGAGAGGAGCTGGTGTAGAGGGAGCAGCCATACAGGGGCGGCTAGAGGAGATGGAGCTGGGGGCCCCAACCAGAAACGAGGGAAGAGAAAAAATGTTGAAGTGGCTGCACGGGCCAGCAAAATGTGTGCAGAGATGAGGGAGTGGACAGTGACAGTGAGGCTGGTGCTCTGAGTTCAGTGAAGCCTCTGTGTCACAGGCTGACTGAGCCTCATTATCCTGTGGAAACTTCTTCCCTCAAACAGGCAAAAGGACTGAGAGGAGTTAAAGTTGAAAGTCACTTTCCAAACCTGAGAACTTATGACTCAGCCAGACATTACATAAGGCACAAAACAGAATCTGGGTTCACTGACCAAGAAATTTTCAGATTAAAGAAAATAATGAGCAAAGTCAGAAAACAATTCTGAACAATTGATGAACACCAGCATTTTAATTTTTCTTATACTCTTTTTGTACCCACTTTTAAACCTCTCACTCAACATGGATTCTTTTAAAATAGCATCTTTAAAAATCAACGGAGCTAGAGAGGCTGTGAAGCGCGCACTGGTTTACCAAACCATTAAGTATAAAAGCATTGACGTTCTGCTTTTACAAGAGACACATGATGCATCAAATGAGACAGTGGCGCAGGGAAGTTTGTGTTGAAGTCCTGGCAACAATAGCTATTCAGTGATTTTATTTTGTGATGCAAGCATTATATTCTAGTTTCAAACCCTAACATGTGGTTTTGTATTTAACCAGTTCAGGGTTGTTTGTAGTTTGTGACAACTGGCATATTAAAGTTGTGAGTTGTGAAAACTTACTATTCAGTCATTTTCTGCTCATCATCTGAACCAAAGCAAAACTAACAAACAAACAAACATATATATATATATATATATATATATATATATATATATATATATATATATATATATATATATATATATATATA
>JBBPBX010007823.1:0-30033 GCA_038048925.1 Garcialebias charrua | reverse complement strand
TTTTGCCAAGATGGCCGCGCTCAGTGCAGCCGCAGCTTCACGAGTTCCCGGATCATCTCTAGTTTTTATATTTACCAAAGCAAATTAATGATTTATTGTTAATATTGATGGTAAAGTTCAAACGGAGCAATAACCTGAAACAAAGGTCCACCCTTTCTGTTTTGATTGGGTCGACCTTCATTTTGTTTACGCACTCTAAGTCAGAGAAAGTTATTCTGATGTTCAGTTATAGTCAGTCTTGGGGGGAAGCTTTTCAAGAAGAAAGATCAACCAATCGAAAATTATTCCAGAAGATAAGAAGATCCATGCAGAAAAGTGAGAGCAGTTGTCCCAGACTTGTCTTCACTCGAGCGGTTGAACTAGAACGTTACATTGGTAGGAGAAGCTGCTCGTTCTCTCTGCTGGCGTCTGGAGCACGAGCTAAGAAACCACCCAGTCTAATTAAAATTCATTAAGATATCATCATTAATATGTTCATTAAAATTAAGCTCTTTAAAAATCCTAACTTGACAAATTACATCTAGCCAAAACACTTCCTGTTAGTTAACTGTCTAGATGATAATTTACTCTGCTTCTGAAACTCATAATTCACCACATTAAAGTTTAGAAGTTAAATTCCATTACCTCTTTTTGTCTTTTCAGTTTAAAGCCATTATTCATTCTTCAGCTGTTTTCATAATATTTAATGACTTATATTTATCAATATCAATAATAGATTTCACAAAATTGTACTTTGAATCCATGTGTTTTTATTATACATGACATCTGAATTTGAAAAGAACTCACTACCGTACACAGACATAAACTTTGAGACTGATTTTTTACATTTTTCTTGCTTAAGAACCGGAAAACAAGTGGTTCCCCTTTCACAATAAAATGACTAATCAATATTCAACGATTTAGAGGATCTCTTCCTCTGCACGTTTTTATAACTGTTGCTGAAAAGTGAAATAGATGAATCAAGAGGCAGACAGAAAACTGATGGTCTGGATCAATCAACAAACAAAACACAGAACAAACAGGAAGTGAAACTAAAAGTTTATCAGAGCGTTATGGAATATTACAGAGAATACAATTGTTTTTAATTTAGCTTGTGTGTGTTTTTATTCCTGTCCTCCCACCAACTCTGCAGTTGTCTCTCCTGCTCCTCCTTTATGTTGAACCTCTCCACTCTCTCTCTTACATTCACTTGGTTCTTCTCCCCGTTTGACCCCTGAACCTCCGGGAACATCTCAGAGTGTTTTCCTGCACTTTTCTCCACATCACTTCTGAACCTTTCTTCTTGCTCCCTCACTTCTCTTCCTCTCATCTTCTCTCTTGCTCCTCTCGAGTCGTTCCATGACTTTCTGGATCACGTCGTTGCACATTTTCTCTAATTTTCTCTCCAGCTCCAGCTTATCTCTCTCTTTCTCTGTCTGAATCTGTCGTTTTGTCTCCTTGTTTAATTTCTGGGCTTCCTGGAACATCTCCAAGGTTTTCTTTGCATTTTTCTCCACAATATTTCTGATCCTGTCTTCTTGCTCTTTGACTTCTCGTTCTCTCTGTTGCTTGAATGTAGCCATCATGGCTGCCATCTCCCTTCGTCTTTCCTCCTTGTCCTCGTCTCTCTCATTCTGCACTCGCTCTAAAATATTCTGAATCGCTCCTTCATACATTCCCTTCATTTGTTTCTGTATTGCTTCCTTCTCTTTACGTATTTGCTCCTCTTTCTCCATTAGAATGGTCAGTTTCTCCTCATTTACCTTCTGAACCTCCTGAAACCACTTGAAGGTCTGCTGCCTTCCATCATTTCTCTCAGCGCCTCTGAGGTCATCTTCTCTCAGTTCAAAACTGAACATCTCACTTTCCCTCATTATCTCCGCTTCTTGTTCCATCCTCTGTCTCTTCCCCTCCCCCACTCTCTCAGTCAGGAAGTTTTCTGTCACTTTCCCCCACTCTTTTAGTCTTTTTATCTCCTTCTCGTCGTCTTCTTTGGGTCTTTCCTCTTCTTGCTCCATCAGGATGTGTAGCTCATCCTCGATTGTCCCCTCAGCTCCCACAATGCTCGGATCTCCCTTCGTCAGGGAGGTTCCTGTGGACGAAAAATTTAGTCTGAATCAGAAACTACATCGTCTTGCACGCAGGAGTTCAGCTTCAAAGACAACATGACTCAGAAGATGAAGGAGGCAGCGGAGAAGAGAAGGGACCTCAATATGTTACAATATTTATATTTAAAGATTTGGATAAATAGGATGGTGGACCAGAACACCTGTAGAACAGGTGGACCAGAAGTAACACCTGTGGACAGGTGGTCCCGAACACCTTTGGAACAGGTGGACCAGAACACCTGTAAAACAGGTGAACCAAAACGCCTGTAGAACAAGTGGACCAGAACACCTGTGGAACAGGTGGACCAGAACACCCGTGGACAGGTGGTCCAAAACACCTGTGGACAGATGGACCAGAACACCTGTAGAACAGGTGAACCAAAACGCCTGTAGAACAAGTGGACCAGAACACCTGTGGAACAGGTGGACCAGAACACCCGTGGACAGGTGGTCCAAAACACCTGTGGACAGATGGACCAGAACACCTGTAGAACAGGTGAACCAAAACGCCTGTAGAACAAGTGGACCAGAACACCTGTGGAACAGGTGGACCAGAACACCCGTGGACAGGTGGTCCAGAACACCTTTGTAACAGGTGGACCAGAACACCTGTAGAACAGGTGGACCAGAACACCTGTGGACAGGTGGACCAGAACACCTGAGGACAGGTGGACCAGAACACCTGTGGACAGGTGGACCAGAACACCTGTGGACAGGTGGACCAGAACACCTGTGGACAGGTGGACCAGAACACCTGTGGACAGGTGGACCAGAACACCTGTGGACAGGTGGACCAGAACACCTGTGGACAGGTGGACCAGAACACCTGTGGACAGGTGGACCAGAACACCTGTGGACAGGTGGACCAGAACACCTGTAGAACAGGTGGACCAGAACACCTGTGGACAGGTGGACCAGAACACCTGTAGAACAGGTGGAGCAGAACACCTGTAGAAAGGTGGACCAGAACACTTGCAGACAGGTGGACCAGAACATCTGTAGAACAGGTGGACTAGAACACCTGTGGACAGGTGGACTAGAACACCTGTGGACAGATGGACCAGAACACCCGTGGACAGGTTGACCAGAACACCTGTGGACAAGTGGACCAGAACACCTGTGGACAGGTGGACCAGAACACCTGTAGAACAGGTGCAGCAGAACACCTGTAGAAAGGTGGACCAGAACACTTGCAGACAGGTGGACCAGAACATCTGTAGAACAGGTGGACTAGAACACCTGTGGACAGGTGGACTAGAACACCTGTGGGCAGGTGGACTAGAACACCTGTGGACAGATGGACCAGAACACCTGTAGAACAGGTGGACCAGAACACCTGTAGAACAGGTGGACCAGAACACCTGTGGACAGGTGGACCAGAACACCTGTAGAACAGGTGGACTAGAACACCTGTGGACAGGTGGACTAGAACACCTGTGGACAGAATGACTAGAACACCTGTGGACAGGTGGACTAGAACACCTGTGGACAGGTGGACTAGAACACCTGTGGACAGGTGGACTAGAACACCTGTGGACAGGTGGACTAGAACACCTGTGGACATGTGTAAAAGTCCCAGAAAAGTTACATAAATCACTTGGTTGCCTCAAGAACTTGTGCAACAACATACAGAGTTTGAGCACCATCGTTTGTGTCACGGCCAGTTTCATTCGTTTGTTTTCTAAATAAATTCTGTTGAGCAAAATATGAAATGACTGATTTTCACAAGTTTATTTTCAGTAATTATATTTCTTATTCCTTTTTTCAGCTTCAGCTTGTTCATTTTTTGTGCTTTATTGAAAGAGAACTTTGAAGACAATTTACATATCTAATATATTAATAAAATAATAATAATATGTTATCACAAACAGTAAAATAGATTCCTAAAAATGGAACTTCAGACAGAAATACATTTGTGTTGAAGGGTATTTAAAAATCCAAGCATGCATTCTTTACCTTCATCTTGAAACTCCATCAGGTTTCCTCCTCCTCGGTGGATTTGGCCCCTGTTGGCTCCGATGGCCCGCTGTGTTCCTGGAACTCCGCTGTAATAATATTTTTTTTTTTAAATCAAACAAATGAAAAAATTAATCTTCTTAAAAAGTGAAATTCTTATAGTCTTTTAGTTACTGGCATAGTTAATTTCACAATCTTTTGGCCAAAGTTTAGAGACAAACTTTTGTAAAGTTTAGTATATTTTTTCAGCATGTCATACTTGTCATGTATGTTCTCTTGCTGCTCTCTCAGGATGTTTGTCCTCCCTCTGTTCTTCTGCAGCGTCTGGACTTCATCTGTTAAATTCTTTAATTCTGTTTTACACTTCTTTTCTATCTCTCTCTCCATTGCTTCCATCCTTTTGCGTCTTTCCTCTTCCTGCTCCCTCTGACGGTGTTGTTTCTCCTGTTGGACGTCCCTCTCAGCCTCCTGGAACATCTCAATGCTGTAGTGGCTTCCTCCGTTCTTCTGAACGACGTTTCTGATCTTCTGCAGGAGCTTGATGACCTGAGGCTTTTTGTCCTTCAGTCTGTTGTTGAAGACGTGGAACTGGTTGTTGCAGCTGGACACCAGGGCTTGCAGGTCTGGACTGTCAGCCAAGTACTCTTCAATAGTTTCATCTTCCAGAAGGTCTCCGTGAGTAAAGAGGACCATGCAGTATCTGTCTGCAGCCTCTCCAAAGACTTCTTGGATCCTTTTCACCATCTGCTTCTCTGCTTCAGTGAACCTGCTGAGTGAGACGACCACCAGGAAGACGTGGGGTCCAGGAGCAGAGAAAGAGATGCACGGGCTCAGATCTTTGGCTGTTTTAGCCGAACCAAAGCTGGTGTCGGTCAGACCCGGAGTGTCGATGACAGCAAGACGTTGTCCGTCCACCACGGCAACTTCTTTAGCACAGTCCACAGTCAGAGACCTGGGACTGCACCTGGACTCAAAGCACTCTCGACCCAGAATGGTGTTCCCACAGGCGCTCTTCCCAATCCCAGACTTCCCCACCAGAACTATCCTCAGCTCATCATGTTGCGTCTGGAACGTTCCTGAGGGAAAGAAAAAAGATGAAAGTCAGGGTGAGTGAGCGAGTGAATGTTTGTTAGTCTCATTTGTCTCCATGTGTCCCTGTGATGGACTGAAGACCTGACCAGGGTGTCCCCTGTCTCTCGCCCAGTGACTGACGGATATGGGCACCAGTGACCCCCACCACCCTGAAAGGAAGAAGTGGGTAAAGATAATGGATGGATGGATGGTTGGATGGATGAATGGATAGATGGATGGAGTTCAGCTGCAATGCAGGTCAAAGACAGGAGACGCTGCAGCTGATTAACGAGCTGAAAAGGTGGGAGTTAATGCAGGAAAGTAGGAAGGAACGTCTGCGAGGAACCACAGAAACTCAAAAAAGGCGTTCAATACAAGATCAACTGGACTTTATTTGTTACAGAAGATGTTTCGACCTCTATCCAGAGGGCTTTATCAATTCAATGCACAGACTGTGTGTGTGTGGAGTTATAACAGTCTTAGGAGTCACGCACCAACATATGTAAATTGCAAGCTGATTTAACGCATACATGTAAATTGACAGATCACACCTTAACAGTAGGGGGTTCCCTTGAGGTCTCTGACAGAAGACACACAACTGTATGTAAATTGGCAATATACACCTCACAACCCAACAACAGAGGTTTCTTAAAAAACTTTGCTAGTCTAATTCACAGACAAGACACCTCTGCTCCCATTCGGTGTAAAAAGTCACACCAGAGAGGATGCTAATGACAATAAGCTGCCTTTTTTGGACTGTTTGGTGCATATGGAGGGAGAGAACAGTCTCAACATTGAAGTTTACAGAAAACCAACCCACACAGACCAATATCTCCTGTTTGACTCTCACCATCCACTGGAGCACCAACTTTCTGTCATCAGCACCTTACAGCATCGGGCAGAACACATCCCCAAAAGGAAAGAAGGGAAGAAAAAGGAACAGAAACATATCAACAAATCTCTGCAAACATGTGGATATCCCAACTGGGCTTTTGTCAATTCAGCAAGGAAATCTGCTAAACACAATAATGAACAGAAAAAGGCTAACAGACGAAAAAACATTGTCATTCCTTATGTTGCTGGAGTCTCAGAGAATTTCAGAAGGATTTTCAACAAACACAACATCCTAGTACATTTCAAACCCATTTCAAACTCTCAGACAGAGGCTGGTGCATCCTAAGGACAAAACCCCCACACACAAACAGAGTGGTGTGGTGTACGCAGTCCAGTGCAGCGAGGACTGCCCAGACCGCTACATTGGAGAAACTAAGCAGCCCATCCACAGAAGAATGTCCCAACACAGGAGAGCAACCTCCTCTGGACAAAACTCAGCTGTTCACCTCCACCTCACGGACAAGGGTCACTCTTTTGATGACCAAATGTGCAAATTTTGGACCGAGAGCACAGATGGTTTGAGAGGGGCGTGAAGGAAGCTGTTTATGTTAAGAGAGAAAAACCTTCTCTTAACAGAGGAGGAGGTCTGAGATTTCAACTTTCCAAGACTTATAACTCAGTTTTGGGGCTGATTCCCAAACGTTTTACACCGGATGGGAGCAGAGGTGTCTTGTCTGTGAATTAGACTAGCAAAGTTTTTTGAGAAACCTCTGTTGTTGGGTTGTGAGGTGTGTTTTTGTCAATTTACATACAGTTGTGTGTCTTCTGTCAGAGACCTCAAGGGAACCCCTACTGTTAAGGTGTGATCTGTCAATTTACATGTATGTGTTACCTCAGCTTGCAATTTACATATGTTGGTGCGTGACTCCTAAGACTGTTATAACTCCACACGCACACAGTCTGTGCATTGAACTGATAAAGCCCTCTGGATATAGAGGTCGAAACGTCTTCTGTAACAAATAAAGTCCAGTTGATCTTGTATTGAACGCCTTTTTTGATTTGATCATGTCCTGGACGACTGAGAATCTTCACCAGCAAACCACAGAAACTGCATTTTCTGTTCAAAAACAACAATATGACCACAAGGAGCCGGAACTTAGATTATAAAGCAATAAAATAGCTTAATACTAGCTAAAATCTAAAACAAGCAGACATTACCAAACAGCTTAAAGCTGCATTACTTTAGCCAGATGCTAAGAAGCAAGATACTTGTTTATTAATAATAATAATAATAATAATAATAATAAACTTTATTTGAGCACCTTCCTACAATGCCTTGCATTGGCCAAGGTGCTTAAAAGGATAGAAAATATAAAAACAGGTACAATAAATCAGTGAAAATAGAAATAAAAACAGCAGCAATAAAAGGAGGCAGTGGAAATAAAAATGCTACATACTAAAATACCAAAAGTAATAAAATACAAGGACCAGTTTAAAGTAGCAAAATATTCCAAAAGCTAAAAGTAGAACTATTTAGCTAAAAGCAGCAATATAATAGATAAATGTGAAAAGAAGCAAAACACGGGTTGAAAGTAGCAAAAAAATAAAAATAAATCAGCTAAAAATACTAAATGTCTAGCAAAAAGTTAAAAAGATTGTTTAAAAGAAAAATGTAGGAAAACACTGAACTCTAAAAGTAACAAAAGAGTAAATTGCCAAATCTTTCATGTGAGTCTGCTTGTTGTGACCCCCTGTGAAGGAGGGAGCAGCCAAATACAAACTTACTTTACACGAGCTGAAAGCTAAAAGTTACAAAACACTGTTAAAATTTAGCAAAAACACAAACAAACAAAAAACAGCTGAACATCAGCTAAAAGCTAAAACATCAGCTAAAATTAATAGAAGTCTAGCTAAAAGTAGCTAAAGATTGTTTAAAAGCTAAAAATTAAAAGCTAAAAGCAAACTTCTAGCTAAAGGCAGAAAAATATTGTATTTATTTATTTATTTATTTATTTAATTGTTAATTTATTCAGTTTAAATTAAAACACAAAACAATTTCACAATACTGTATGAAATCAAAACATAAAATGAAAGGCAGAAAGAAGAAGAAATCGTATTATATCTGCCCCTTTAAAAAAAAACCCAATAAATTCAAACAATCAATATTAACTCAATGCTAAAAATAGCTAATGATTTTTTATAGTGCCAGTTGAAGATGACTCTCCTACCACAAGTTTTTTTTTTTAGCTCCGTTTCTGTAAAACTAGCTGATTTGTAGACATGATTCTGTTTTCTAAGATCAGTTAGCTGCGGCGGCCATCTTAAATTCATCAGACTCCAAGATGTTCATCCAATGATTCCTCTCTGAAACATTCACTGAAACTCATCCTGCGGCTGTTTAATTAAACTAAATTAAAATAATTAAACTAATAAGCTGTCAGGGCAGCACGGTGGTGCAACTGGTAGAGCTGCTGCCTCGCAGCGAGAAAGTTGTCGGTTCAAATCCCGGTCTGGAGGCCTTTCTGGGTGGAGGTTGCATGTTCTCTCCATGCATGTGTGTTTTTTCTTTGGGTGCTCTGGTTTCCTCTCACAGACCAAAAACATGCATGTTATTCTGATTGGTAACTCTAAATTGTCCCTAGGTGAGAGAGAGGGAGTGAATGAGTGATTGTCTCGTTTGTCTCTGTGTCCCTGTGATGGACTGGAGACCTGTCCAGGGTGTACCCCGCCCCTCGCACAGTGATTGATGGACAAGGGCATCAGCGACCCCCATGACCCAAAGTGAAAGTAGCGGGTAAAAGATGATGTATGGATGTATGTATGTATGGATGGATGGATAATTAGCTGTCAGAGAGCCAAACAGACATGAGCAGAAACATGATCGCCCCCTGTTAGACTCTGTCACTTCACCATGACTTGGAATAAACTCTGTGTTTCTAATAAAGATTTTTAATGAACTGAACTGACTCGGTCAAATAAACTGTTGAATTATTCCAACATAGTGTTAGTGAGAATAAAAACATAATTTAATTAAAAAAAATTTAGTTCAGAAATCCAGCTCTGAGGCCATAATGCTGACAGACAGTGTGACCAAATGAACACATGAGGACATGTTTGTACTCACCAACACGGGTCAACATGATTGGAGCTGGTGTTGTTCTGATCGGGTTGAGGAGATCTGTGGAGCCTGAAGAAACAGAAAATGTGAAGTGTCTCCTGCATCCTGTCTTTAATATAGCCCACAAACACACACACCCACCCACACACACACACACACACGCACACACGCACACAAACACACACTGCTTTCATTTTCAGTCAGAATGAAACTGAAACAGTTTCTCTGCCTCTTTAAGCAAACTTAAAAAAAGGGAAAACATCAGATGTACACTCTGAAACAAACTTTAAAACCGTTTGTACTTTAACTGTTTTAATCAAAGTGTTGATCTAGTTGTAAAACATGTCTTCTTATTTTTAATGTAACATTATTTCTAAGGATAAGATGATCAGTCGGAGTGGAAATAAATCAGTGAATAACTGAACAAAACTCTTTATATGTTAAATTAAATACAGTGCTGCTTAAAGTTTTATTCTGTTATAGTTTACATACAGTAAATCCTTTACAGACAAATCTACTAACTCTTTCTCTACCACTCCCTAAATGACCAAACATTTAGTAATGTCATTTTGTATAATGAGTAACGTCAGGTAATCACGTCCTCACAAAGTTTTCGGTAAAACATCACAAACTGCTGAGTAACCACAGGTGTTAAAATGTTTAATTTCTTGGTAATTTACTGGGTAAATCCTTGGAACTTTAGGAACTACAAAATAAGTTACTCATGTGGACTTTAGAGATGGAAACTGCATCTTTTTGTTAATTTAGTATTTTCTCCCAGTGAAAACACCAATTGTTGTCCATGTGATGTCATGCAGCGCCCTCTAGTGTTCATTAAGCAAAATTATCCATTATCTTTACCTGCTTTATTTGTTTTCAGGTCACAGGGGTCACAGTGGTGCCCATGTCCAGCAGTCAGTGTGTGAGAGGCGGGGGACACCTGGACAGGTCTCCAGTCCATCACAGGGACACATGGACAGGAGTTGTTTTGTGCTTTCGGTGGCGAGCGATAAAAACTCAGATTCAGTTTTCTACCACTGAACCTTTGTCATCCTGAGCTTTGAACAGCCTTGGTGATTGAGAATTTATGTATGCTCTTATTAATTAAAATATAATTTATTTAACTTAACAAAAAGAAAACAAAAACCAAAGCAGCCTAACAAAAGCTATTCCAAAAGCATTTTTTGTTGAAGTTATTTCATGTTATGTCTGATTTCTGTTTAAGAAGCTGCACTAAAAATAAATATTATACAACATATGTTATGTGTCCTAACAGAAGCTTCTGGGTTAAAGAGGACAAAAGAACTGAGGTCCGTGTACAGCTGGTTCCTGACCCACGGAGAACTGGAGCCCTGAAGTACCTCAGTTTGTGAAGCTAAAGTCACAACTGAATAATTTAAATTCAGTTCATTTCTGTAGCTCCAAGTCACTCTAAGTACTGTAACTGAACAACATGGCATCCATTTCCACTGTTATGCTGATGACACGCAGCTCTACTTGTCATCAAAAACCTAACTCCACCCACCCGCCCTCCATCCTCACCGACTGTCTCATTGAGCTTAAGCACTGGTTTTCTAACAATTTCCTTCAACTAAACAGCAACAAAACAGAAGTCAAAGTCAAAGTCAAAGTCAACTTTATTGTCAGATCTGCAATATGTACTGTACAGGACATACACAGGACCGAAATTGCGTTTCTCTCAGTCCCTCGGTGCAACAGTAAACATCTAAACATTGAAACACTGAAACATATAATAATAGACATAAGCATAAAATAGTAAAACTAACACTGTCCTGAGTTTTTTTTTTTTTTGCATAGCGGTGCAAGAGCATGAAAATCCACACCAACTCTAAAACTAAAACATTAAACATTTAATGAACATAATACTGTCCTGAGTTTTTGCATACTAGCACAAAAAAAAGAGTATAAAAAGTATAACTAAAATAAACTAAAGGTTTCTAGCATTGACATTTGCAAAGTGGCAAAGCAGCGTATGAGTCAATGTACACAGTATATGTATGAGGTAGTAGTTGATGTTGTTATAGAGGCAAAAAGTGGCATATGCAGTAAGGCACATTGGGCATCCCTAAATAAGACCGTTCAGAGCACACTGTATATGTACCAGCAGTGGTGTAGATATTAGAGTAGTGTAAATAAATGTAAACAGTAGTAATTACATGTAAGCAGTAGTAATAAAAGTAAACAGTATTAATAAATGTAAACAGAGAATGTAAACAGTATTATGATTATAGGCAGTGATGTAATACAGACATTAGTGCAAGTATGAGAAGTAGTGCAAACTGTATGAGCACATGACCGAGAGTTTAGTGAAAAACTTTGTGTTGAGTGATAATGTGTGAGAAAGTTTTAGTGTTAAGGCAGTTCAAATGGGAGGGGGGGCAGAGCAGGCAGAGTGTTTAGCATTCTGACTGCCTGATGAACAGAGCTGTCTCTCAGTCTGCTGGTTCGAGCCTGGAGACTCCTCAGTCTCCTCCCTGATGGCAGTAGTCTGAAGCAGCTGTGTAGTGGGTGTGTGGGATCACCTGCCATGGTGGGCTTTCCGAGTGAGGCGTTTGCTGTGTAAGTCATTCTCGTCTGTACCAAAAACTCTTATTTCAAAATCAGAACATCTTCTCGTCCCCCTTAACAACTCTCTGCTATCCTCCTCCCCTCAGGTCAAGAGCCTCTGTGTCATCCTCGACACCACTCTTTCCTTCACTTCACACATCAACAATATTACTCGGTCTGCCTATTTCCACCTCCGTAATATTAACCGTCTCCGTCCTTCTCTCACACCCCGCTCCACAGCCATCCTGGTGCACAGTCTTGTGACTTCCCGTATCGATTACTGCAACTCCCTTCTCTATGGCCTCCCCAACAAATCTCTCCACAAGTTACAGATGGTCCAGAACTCAGCTGCCCGTGTCATCACTCAAACCTCCTACTATAACCACATCACTCCTGTCCTGCAGCAGCTCCACTGGCTCCCGGTTAAATCACGCATCATCTTCAAAATTCTACTCCTCACGTTCAAAGCTATCCACAACCTTGCCCCTCCTTATCTATCTGACCTCCTACAAATCTCCATCCCATCACGCTCTCTCAGATCCTCCTCTTCACTACATCTCCATGTACCCTCTGCCCGCCTCTCCACCATGGGGAGCAGGGCCTTCACCTGCTCTGCCCCTCACCTCTGGAACGCTCTACCGCCCGACCTTCGAAACACCACCTCCCTTTCTCTGTTCAAGACTGCCCTGAAAACCCATCTCTTTAGACTAGCTTATCATTAACTTTACTAAATGTATTTTTATCTTCCATTTTATATCCTTTATGTATTTTATATTTCAATTTGTCGCTGATAATGTTTGCTCTGTATTCACTGTGTTGGTTTGTTAAGTGTCCTTGGGTGTCATGAAAGGCGCTTTTAAATAAAATGATTATTATTATTATTATTATTATTAACATTGATGTAGCTGTCGAAATAATTTGAATTATGTTGTGTTAGCGCCATCTGTTGCTGAAGATGAGTACAGCATATATACTTTATTTATTTATTTAATGAATTCATTTCAATTTTAAAACACAAAGACAATTTCAAATAAATAAATAAATTTAAAAAAATTCATAAAATGAAAGGAAGCAGAAGAAGAAAAATTCCTTATCATATCGGCTCCTTCTTAAACAAAATCAATTCAAACTATCAATTCAAACAATAATCATCTATACATAATACATTGTACAGCAAAATACATAACTCATCAAAATTTACCGTTTAGAATTTATTTGATATTAATTAACTTATATGTATTTTTTCAACAAAATAGTTTTAATCTTTTTCTTAAATATAAACATTGACATCACTTTTTTTCCCCATCGTTTTCCAAACTATTCCATAGACCTATTCCCTGTGTTGTAGTAGACCAACCCTTTAAACTTGTTCTATACTTTGGTTTTACAAAAATATCTATTCCCTTTAGATTATAACAACTTTTCCTTTTCACAAAATACGCTTGAATGTTCGATGGTAGTATAGCTTTATGCATGAGTAAAATAATGTTATAGTCTACCAAATCATAAAACTTAAGTAATTTCAATTGACAAAACAAAATACTAGAAGGATGACAATAATGCTTTCTTGTTATAATTCTTACAGCTCTTTTTTGCAAAATAAAAATAGGCTTTGTTATGGTTTTACACGCTGTACCCCAAACATTAACACAATAAGTTAAATGCGGGACGATAATTGTATTATAAAGCAAATACAAAGCATTATTATTCAATAAGTCCCTATACAATACTGCATTAGACTTAGATATTTTAGTTTTTGCAAAATGTATATGCTGTTTCCAAGACAGTTTATCATCAATAATTACACCCAGAAACTTTACCTCATTCACTCTACATATCTTAAAACCACCAATTTTGAAAGAAAAGTCCAAATTGTTATCTTTTTTTACTAACTATCATAAAATTTGTTTTCTCAACATTCAATGATAACTTATTTAATTTAAACTAATTTTGTATTTTAACAATCTCCATCGTTATTAACTCAAACATCTGTTCCAAATCGTTACCCAAACAGAAGAAAGTGGTATCATCAGCAAATAAAACACATTTGAGGATATCAGACACTTCAATTAAACCATAGGGGTGCAAATCTCTCAGTGTCTGGAGAATCGATTCGATTCCGATTTTTGGTGTCATGATTCAATTCAAAATCGATTTTTTGATTCAGAAACGATTTTTGATTCAGAAACGATTTTTCTATTGGTCATAAATTTAGTTTAAGTTTTGTAACTGACAAGCTGAAAAGAATAAACAACAATGGAAACAAATGGAGCATTTATTTAAAACAATAATTTGAAACTGAGAATATAAAACAACTATGTAAACAATTAGAACATTTATTTAAAACAATAATTTTAGGTTCTGCACTGTATCAATTTTTTTGCATCATTTGATATTAATACCAAAAATAGGAACAAATTATACAGGAATGCATTAAATTCTTTAACTTAAATGACCAGTATTAGGTTAGCTTAGTTGCCTGGACTTCTCTAAAACAATAAAAGAAAAATCTAGAAACAAATAATTCATCCATCCATCATCTTAACCCACTTCTTCCTTTCATCATCTTTACCCACTTCTTCCTTTAAGAGTCACGGGGGTCTCTTGATGTCCATGTCCAGCCATCACTGTGTGAGAGGCGTGGGACACTGGACAGGTCTCCAGTCCATCATAGACAAATAATTCAATACATATATAATATATATATACATATATGCAGCGGGCTCTGGCGGGGGCCTGTGAATTTGTCGCAGTTGACCCCGGGGGGTCATTGTGTGTGGTCGCTGGTGGGGTTCGTCCGGTTCTTCCCCTTGGTCGGATCTGGGGAGTGGACGAGTGGCTCGTCCTGTTCGGGTGGTCCTGGGGACTCTGGGCTCGGGGTCCTTCCTGGGGTCTTGGGCTTTGATCGCCCCTTCGTCTGTCTCGGGCTTTGGGGGGACGGATCTCTGATGCTTCACAGTCGCTACTAAATGTTCTATTGGAGGAACCTTATTCACTTATGCATGCTCACAACCACACACAAATGGATGCAGGGATGTATATGTAGATATATGCAGATATGTAGATGGGTATATGAATGAATATAAATGTATATGTATGTATACTGTATATATATTTGTAGGTATGGGTATGTGTATTTATAGAAATCTACTGCAAGGTCATGAATATTATCAGTCTTTATGCATGTATGTTTCGTTGCTGTGTTCTGTCATGTGCTTTGCAGGATTGTGGACGGAGGTTGGGTGTGTTTGCCTTGTGCTCTTTTTGTGGATAATTGTTGTTTTGTTGTCTTACTTTCTCTTTTCTTTCTTTCTCTCTATTAAAAAATAAATAAATACATATTGGAGTGAGAGGATGGCTATAAGGTGAGAAGGGAGGCCATCTATAAATGAAAAAAAAAAAGAATTTTTGAATTTTTTTTGACTGGTAGCTGTCTGGTGGGGCTCGGGTCCTCTGGTCCTGTTGGGCCTGAGGGGTGTGCGTCCTCGGTTTCCAGGCCTTGGTGCCTAATCCTGGGGCTACATCGGTGCAGCTGGTTTCGGCGGGGGCCTGTGAGTATGTCGCTGTTGGCCCCGGGGGGCCATTGTGTGTAGTCGGTGGGGCTCTTCCGGTTCTCCCCTATGGTCGGATCTGGGGGGTGGGCGAGTGGTTCATCCTGTTTGGGTGGCCCTGGGGGCTCAGTGCTCGGGGTCCCTCTTGGGGTCTTGGGCTCTGGTCCCCTCTCTGTCTGCCTCGGGCCTTGGGGGTCAGGTCTCTGATGCTTCGCGGTCACTATTAAATGTTCTATTAGAGAAGCCTTATACACTTATGCATGCTCACAACCACACAAATAGATGCAGGGATGCACATATCCAGTATTGGGCAGCGCTAAACCAAAAATTAGTTCCGCTATTTCTAAAGCACTTATTGATTTATTTAGGTCCACAATTTCAAAAGCACTTATGTATTACCAATGCTAGCGGAAGCTAATGCTAACACGCTAACCGCCATTTTGAAGAGGGCAACTGGCAAAATATTTTTTTTAATCCAGCAGATTTGACCATTTGAACCGGTTAAGCTCAGAAAAACCTTGTGCTATAAAGTCACTGACTTTATAGCACAAGGTTTTTCTGAGCTTAACTCAAATGGTCAAAAAAAATTATTTCGCCAGTTGCCCTCTTCAAAATGGCGATTTTAATCCAGCAGATTTGACCATTTGAACCGGTTAAGCTCAGAAAAACCTTGTGCTATAAAGTCAGATAAGAAATATATTTTTCTCAGCAAAGAAATAATTGTTTTTACCGTGTTTTCATGGATCTTCTGTGGCCGTCGCGGCCGCCATTTTGAAGAGGGCAGTGGAGAAATACTTTTAAAAATCCAGACGCGTCGCATAGGCCGCTGAGAAACATCCATAAGTTCACCCTCCATGTTAAAAACTCTTCGTCTGACTCTTCGAAAACAAGCAATAAGGCTGCAGAGTAACACACTGGCTGCTAACTGAGAGCGCTCGCTCTAGTAAAGAGACTGAGGGGACGCTTTTTCGTAACGGACCACATCCGGCGCTGACAGTCGTCCGGGCCTCTAAATAAGTTTTTTCGGTTTTACTGATAGATAGTTATTAGCGGTACTGCATTTTAAATAAAAATAGCGCAAATCTGCGTATGAATTATAAAAGTTAGTTAATCTGCTGTAAAGCTAACAGATTATTTAGCAACGCTATAAGCGGATTAGCGCAACAGCGCTACCTAGCGGTCGGAGGCACACCACTGCACATATCATATGAAGACGTGCATGTAACTGCATATGTATGTATATGTATGTATGTATGTATGTAGGTATATTCATAAAAATCTACTGCAAAGCCATGAATATTCTAAGTGTTTTATACATATGTGTTTTATTATTGTGTTCTGTCATGTTTTTTGCAGGTTTGCGGGCGACGGCGGGTGTGTTTGCTTTGTGCTTTCTGTGTGTATTTGTCATGTTGTGTAAAAATTTGAAAATTGTGGCAACAAGATATAGGTCTTGCTAAATTGACATTCGTCACAATTTTTAAAAAGAGGAACTCTTTAGCTATTTTTATTCTGTCAGGGAATATTCCTTTTGAAATTGACAAATTACAGATGTATGGCTCAATCACATGACTCATTATTTCCTTTACAACCACCATATCCATATCTTCACAATCCTTTGATCTTTCAGCAATTTTTTGTTGGATTTGTTATTAACATATACAAATTTAAACTATACATTGAATTTATGAATGTTATTTGAATGTACTGATGTTATTTGAATCAGTGATATTTCCCAATATACTTGAGCTCACAGCGCGCATAACCAATTCAACCTTTATTTTTACAGGTTAGTCTCATTGAGCCTCGAGGACTCATTTTTTAAAAACAAAGAGTGAGAACAGTAGACAATCTTAAACTAAGTGTTACGACCCGTAAAGGCCAAAACGTACAAAGTGGACACTGGACACAGAAAAAGAATTAAAACAAATTTTATTGAACTAAAATAAAGCACTAAAGGCTGGCAAGGTCCTTCCAGGCTTCTCCCACCAGGACTGGAGCGTCCTCGTCTGGCTCAGTATCCAAAGGAAAAACTAAATAATAAAAAGTTCAAAGAATGGTGGTGGAGTGTGGCCAAAAAGAATAAAACGCCACCGAGGTGAACCCAACCCTGTACAGGGCCAGTGTGTCTCCCCAGGTGATGATCTACCTTACAAAAGTCCCTCTACACAAACAAAATACAAAAACTGGACTACCAGCACTTAACACAGTCAAAAGTACAAAATGAAGGAAGAAGGAAAAAGGTAAAGGCTGAGTTAGACTTTCGCTTTGGTCCGCAGGCTGGAGCGCGCGTGCCGCGCGTGCACACAGCCGTGCGGCGAAATGCGTTTACAGTGTCGCCTCTGTGTTTATGGTTGTCGCACGGCGGCGCATGGCAAAGTGCTGTTCTTTTACGGACCAGCAGGAGGCAGTACCCTCTAAAACCTGTGCATATGTTGCAAGAAAGGTGTAGAAGAAGAAATCTACCGTAGAAGAAGAACTGTTTGACGTCACACAACAAAAACAAATAGCTTTCTGCTCGCGTGCTGAACTGTTGTCTTTATTTGCGGTTTTAATGCATGGAGTCAGCGGAGGAGAAAGCGATCACGTGACTTTTGGCGAAAAAACAAAAGAAAAGTCCGACTCCAGATCAGGAATGAAGGATAATTTAATACATTTTGTGTCACAAAACATTCCTCCATGCGTCGCGACTCCGTCTCCACGACCACAGCGGCGCAAACAGCTGCAGGCTCCGGCGTGAAGAGGGTGAAGGCTGTCGGTGAGGACCTGTCAATCAAATCGTAGCGCCCACCGCGCGCGCGCAGGGCTTGCGGAGTTTCAAAAATTCAGAGGTGCACGGCACGCGCTAATCCCCTGCGCGGGGCCAACGCGCAGGGGCGGGGACTGTGAAATTGCGTCACTTTTGGAGCGCGCACCCTCGCGCGCTGCGCGACGCGTCAAGTATGAATCTAGCTTTACAGACCCTCAACTGTTAACATCAGCTGTCCTCCTCCTGGACAACTGCACAGACACTGCCCTCAGTGTCTCCAAAATTAACTCAAACAGTCCTCAGTGGCACCAGCCCACACCTCCAAGTCTAGGCCAAAGTTTTAACTAGCACTTAAGGTGCCTCAGTCCACACAGAACTCTTAAGCAAAACAATCAGAGTCACTTTGAGAGCTTAAACAGCTCAACTACTACTCCCCTTGGAGCAAACTCACAGACAAGCAGGGAGAGGGTGGAGCTCTCCTCAATTTCTATACACCACACAGTACCAAGGCTGTCACTCAACACTCAAGTTTTATCTGAAAGTGTATCTTCAGCTGGTTCCAACAAACCTTAACTGACTTCTATTGACCACCACTAGCTTCAGACAAGCTTAAACTTGATTCACAAGCTTCCACTAGCCTCCACTAGCTTTCATTAAACACAACTCTAGTAAACACTAGAGCTGCCACATGAGCAAAGTTTGCTCCCACATGTGCTGTTTAAACAGCACCAGACCTCAAGAGCTTTAGCTCAACACAAGCTCCACATGGGAGCTCTACACGGTGACCAAGGTGGGTGGAGAACACTCCTGAACACACACACCGGCAACTACAGCAACCTTTATCAAAACTTGGTTTGCCTTTCAAAAGGATCACAAGTTGTTCCAACAAGCCCCTGCTTGCATCCACCAACCTCAGCTGGCAATCTCAAACCTCCACACTTGCTCTCACAAGCTCCACTTGCTTCTAGCAAGGCTCCACCACTGTTCAGATCTCAGTCCAGAGTATTTAAAAGGCTGAGACTCAACAGGTGTTTCTACAGAGCTAATCAAGCCTGATTAGGCCGAGTAAAAAAAGTGCTTCTCAGCAGGCTGCTGGGCTTTCAGCAGACTTGCAACCAACACAAACATAACAATGATGTTTTAAAAACTGTCTTACCTCTAGGGTACATAACACAAAGGCATATACATTGAAAAAAAAGGAAGAAAATCATGTTTAAAAAATACAGCTACATTATACAGCAATATAAAATATTAAAAACAGGAACATATCTGCATTGGTTTTTGGCATTTTATCTACACAAGTAAACACTTACTTCAGTAACTGTTTTAGAGTTAGCCTGATCAACAGCTCTCCTTGTGTGAATAGAGCACACTCCACTTCTCTCAAGCACCCTAGATCCTAGCCCCACGTCGAAAACTGTCAGCACTAACATAGCGCTAAGCTAACAAGTGTGCACACTGTAGCATCCTACAGATACATATCCTAAACCCCCACCCCGTCAACAACTGCCAGCACTAACGCAGCGCTAAGCTAGTGTAGTACTAGGATGTCCTGCAGACATTAAACGCACCACAGTTGCTGCGATGTGATTGGTGGGTCTGGGGCTGGCTTCCTGTTTAAAACGGGCCAGGCTCTCAGGGTTGACACATGTCATCCATGCTGGCTGTGTCACGCGCTAGCGTATTGTTCTCTCGACCACTGCCAAGCTTCCTGCTTCCCTCTCTGCTAGAGGTGGAGCTCGGTGGTGAGTAAAAGCGCTATTTTGTCTCTGTTTTATACTTTTTAGATTTTAATGTTAAATATTTATTGTTTTAGTTCCCTGCTGTTTGTCCTTGGCGTCCTTCTGACGGTTATTTGTCCTGGGTGTTGTCTACTGCGGTCCCGACTGGTTTTCTGCCTCCATCTGGGTCGTCCATCATCTGCCGACTGGTCCTAGATCGGTGCTCGCTGTCTGGACGGCGTGGGGCGGGCCGCGTCACGCGTCCTGCGGGCTGAGTTGGGCCTAACGTCCAGCTCAACTGATTGAACAGGCGTCGGCTGGAGTGGCGTATCTTCCGGACGACAGATCCAACCAGGGTGGACTCTGAACTGTCCTGTGACTGTTACCAAATCCCTCCAGGAGGTGACAGTACTCCTGGTTTGGTGTAGGAAGTGTGTGTGTGTGTGTGTGTGTGTGTGTGTGTGTGTGTGTGTGTGTTTGGTGCAAGCGTATTGGCCCGCCTATGCGCCAGACTACGTACCGACATTATCGGGACATTTGGTATTAGCCAGCCTTTGCCAATGTCTGGATAAAACACAGATTGTATCCAAATATATTAATATGTAAACATTGTTTTTTCTCATCAATATCAGCGTAACTTGTGGCTAATAGGCTGCCTGGATGAGTTGGAGTGTGCTTTAACACTTAAAATTGTTTTAATAAAAAGTTATTTACATTTATAAAATTGGCTGGCTACGCACCTCCCAGGGTATTTGTGTGTGGTGTGTATGTTTTTGTGTATCGGTTGCATTTATTGCAGCCGTGTGTGTGGCTCACTGACACACATGGCGCCAAACTGCAACGCCCCTCCTCTCGTGATGTGGAGACCCTGTAGTGGGCGGGGGCTCAGGGCGGGGCCTCAGGTGACCGAGTTTTTAAAAGTTAAAGCCCCTTGAGCTTACACGTGCAGAGTTATGGCGTCGTGTGTTGAGTGCATGTAGGTGAGCGGAGATTATTTTTGGAGAGCGATTTAAATAAAATTTTGCAGCGGTAGGTGGACAGAGTGTCAGAGTGTATTGACTTCATTCAGGTAAGAATTAAAAAAATTTTTTTGTTGCTTTTGATGACATCATCTCAAGGAAATGTTAACCTAATCCAGTAGTAACGTGACTTTAACCGCAGCGTCACAAACTGTGAAGACTGTAGAAAACTTTATCAACATTTAGATAAATTAGGAAGTATCTGTGCATGAGTTTTGAGTGCGTGAAGAAAGACGCAGCTCAAACTAGCTGCGGCTAGCGTTAGCATGTAACGTAACTTCACTTCAGAAGCGTGACAACCTTTCAACGCTGTTGAAAACTTTTATAGACATTTATATAAATCAGCGATACTATATATGCATCACTTGTGGATGTTTTTAGTGGTTATTTAGAGTCTTAACGCGACGAAGACAAAATTAAACGCACGTCGCGTTAGCGTCACTACCGTGAACGTGTCACGTCACAATAACAGCGTGACTAACGCTGTAATTTAACATGCGTTAATAGGGTAGAGGGGTTTTAATGTTTCCAACGTCATTTTTCTGCTAATTCTGCTCTTTTTTTTTTTTTTTTTACCTCTGAGCAGTGAGCAGACGGACGAACTGCGTCGTTACGTCATCACGTCATCACGTTGCAGCCTCGTTACGTCATCACGTTGACTGCAGTTTTATGTAGGTATAAGAATACTGTTGTTGGAATACTGAATACTGAATAATACAGAATACTGTATAAGTGTATTGTATAAACTTGAGAATTGTTTTTTAACTTTTTCATATTTTTACATGTACAGGTTTTCAGCTAGTCCAAGAGGTCATTTGGTATTTGGTGAGTCAAACATCCCGCCTTCCTGAAAACAGACAGATGGATTCTTTACTGACTGAGGTCCACGCTTTATCCATCCATCCATGCATTCATCCATCCATCAAACATCCATCCATCAAACATCCATCCATCCATCATCCATCAAACATCCTACCTTCCTAAACCCAGACATATGGATTCTTTACTGACTGAGGTCCAAGCTTTATCCATCCATCCATCTATCAAACATCCATCCATCCATCAAACATCCATCCATCCATCCATCAAACATCCATCCATCCATCAAACATATATCCATCCATCAAACATCCATCCATCCATCAAACATCCTGCCTTACTGAACCCAGACAGATGGATTATTTACTGACTGAGGTCCACGCTTTATCCATCCATACATCCATCCATCCATCAAACATCCACACATCCATCCATCCATCCATCCATCAAACATCATCCATCCATCATCAAACATCCTGCCTTCCTGAACCCAGACATATGGATTCTTTACTGACTGAGGTCCACGCTTTATCCATCCATCCATGCATTCATCCATCCATCAAACATCCATCCATCAAACATCCATCCATCCATCATCCATCAAACATCCTACCTTCCTAAACCCAGACATATGGATTCTTTACTGACTGAGGTCCAAGCTTTATCCATCCATCCATCTATCAAACATCCATCCATCCATCAAACATCCATCCATCCATCCATCAAACATCCATCCATCCATCAAACATATATCCATCCATCAAACATCCATCCATCCATCAAACATCCTGCCTTACTGAACCCAGACAGATGGATTATTTACTGACTGAGGTCCACGCTTTATCCATCCATACATCCATCCATCCATCAAACATCCACACATCCATCCATCCATCCATCCATCAAACATCATCCATCCATCATCAAACATCCTGCCTTCCTGAACCCAGACATATGGATTCTTTACTGACTGAGGTCCACACTTTATCCATCCATCCATCAAACATCCATCCATCCATCCATCCATCAAACATCCATCCATCATTCATCATCAAACATCCATCCATCTATCTATCCATCCATCTATCAAACATCCGGCCTTCTTGAAACCAGACAGATGGATTCTTTACTGACTGAGGTCCACGCTTTATCCATCCATACATACATCCATCTATCAAACATCCATCCATCCATCCATCAAACATCCATCCATCCATCCATCAAACATCCATCCATCATCCATCCATCAAACATCCTGGCTTCCTGAACCTAGACAGATGGATTCTTTACTGACTGAGGTCCACGCTTTATCCATCCATCCATCCATCAAACATCCATCCATCCATCCATCCATCAAACATCCATCTATCCATCCATCAAACATCCTGCCTTACTGAACCCAGACAGATGGATTCTTTACTGACTGATGTCCACGCTTTATCCATCCATCCATCAAACATCCACACATCATCCATCAAACATCCATCCAAACATCCACACATCATCCATCAAACATCCATCCATCAAACATCCATCCATCATCCATCCATCAAACATCCATCCATCTATCCATCCATCTATCAAACATCCTGTCTTCCTGAACCCAGACAGATGGATTCTTTACTGACTGAGGTTCATGCTTTATCCATCCATACATACATCCATCCATCCATCTATCAAACATCCATCCATCCATCAAACATCCAGCCTTGCTGAACCCAGACGGATAGATTCTTTACTGACTGAGGTCCACGCTTTATCCATCCATCCATCCATCCATCCATCCATCCATCCATCCATGCATCCATCTATCAAACATCATCCATCCATCCATCAAACATCCTGCCTTCTTGAAAACAGACATATGGATTCTTTACTGACTGAGGTCCACGCTTTATCCATCCATCCATGCATCCATCCATCCATAAAACATCCATACATCCATCCATCCATCAAACATCCTGCCTTCCTGAACCAGACAGATGGATTCTTTACTGACTGAGGTCCACGCTTTATCCATACATCCACCCATCCATCCATCAAACATCCATCTATCCATCATCAAACATCCATCCATCAAACATCCTGCCTTGCTGAACCCAGACAGATGGATTCTTTACTGACTGAGGTCCACGCTTTATCCAACCATCCATGCATCCATCCATCTATCAAACATCTATCCATCAAACATCCATCATCCATCAAACATCCTGCCTTCCTTAACCCAGACATATGGATTCTTTACTGACTGAGGTCCACGCTTTATCCATCCATCTATCAAACATCCATCCATCCATCAAACGTCCATCCATCAAACATCCATACATCTATCCATCAAACATCCTACCTTCCTGAACCCAGACAGATGGATTTACTGACTGAGGTCCACACTTTATCCATCCATCCATCCATCCATCAAACATCCATCCATCCATACATCCATGCATCAAACATCCATCCATCCATCTATCCATCAAACATCTCAAACATCCATCAAACATCCATCCATCCATCCATCAAACATCTATCCATCCATCAAACATCCATCCATCCATCAAACATCCTGCCTTGCTGAACCCAGACAGATGGATTCTTTACTGACTGAGGTCCATGCTTTATCCATCCATTCATCCATCCATCCATCAAACATCCACACATCCATCCATCCATCCATGCATCCATCCATCAAACATCATCCATCCATCATCAAACATCCTGCCTTCCTGAACCCAGACATATGGATTCTTTATTGACTGAGGTCCACACTTTATCCATCCATCCATCAAACATCCATCCATCCATCCATCAAACATCCATCCATCATTCATCTATCAAACATCCATCCATCTATCTATCCATCCATCTATCAAACATCCGGCCTTCTTGAAACCAGACAGATGGATTCTTTACTGACTGAGGTCCATGCTTTATCCATCCATACATACATCCATCTATCAAACATCCATCCATACATCCATCCATCCATCAAACATCCAGCCTTGCTGAACGCAGACAGATGGAGTCTTTACTGACTGATGTCCACCTTTTATCCATCCATGCATGCATCCATCCATCCATCCATCAAACATCCATCCATCCATCCATGTATCCATCCATCAAATATCATCCATCTATCCATCAAACATCTTGCTTTCTTAAAAACATGATAAACTGAAATTGTGTGTGTGTTTGTGTGTGTGACTGTTTTGTGGTTTCTAAGGACAGTGTTTTGTCAGGACAGTAATGAACTGTAATCTGCTTGTCTGTTTATAGCATATGACAATGTCCATAAAAACCACAAAACAGTCACACACACAAACGCACACAATTTCAGTTGAACATGTTATATTTACATGTATATGTCTATCTGTACAGTATATGTAATGTATATGCATATACAGTATACATGTATATGCATATATGTATATACACTGTATATGAATATGCATATATGATATGCTTATATACATGTATATATGTATATTTGTGTGTATGTATATGACATAGATATCAATTTTATAAATAATGCAGGGATTGTTATGTATGACTTCAATATTATTAGTCACAGTTTTTAAATTTATAGTTTTCTTTCATTCAGCTAATTTTAATTTCATCTTAGTCCACCCATCATGAGAGGAGTTTTGTAAATACTATGTCCATCCATCTTTCCTTTATGTGAGATGGATACTTTGGCCAAAAACAATCATGTAATGTTTATTGGTTTACATGTGACAGCAGCTATCATCAAAATGTAGAATTTCCTCTAAATATAAGTATAAATGATCTGTTCCAGATGACGTGAACACGTCCAGAGTCAGGAGATCGCAGGTAGCCAGAAGAGCGATCAACTTCCATTAAACACGAGTACCAAGGTACATTTTAGTTCTTGTGTTCCTAAACAGATATACTTGCTACGTGTGGATTCATCAACCTTATTGTTCAATTGTGTGTGTATGGGAGTGTATTGTGGTTTTTTTATGGACAGTTGTTTGTTAGGACAGTCATACGCTAGTCTGGTTAAAACCAAACCCTGTCCTTCACTTTGCTTCGTACTAGGGTCTGGCATTCCTCCCATTGAAAACGATTTCTCCGGTCTATTTTTGACCGGACCAATCAGAGAACAGAAGGCGTAGTTTTGTTAGCTTAGCCTGGCAAGGTCCAGGCTATTCAGATAAAAAGCTCAGAAACCACTTGGTGGATATTTTTTCTGCTACCAGTGTGTAATTATATGGCTCTAATTTACTGACTGTTGGCCTTGATGAAACATTTGAGATAAAATTCGATTTTTTATCATTTATTTTCGTAGCGCACCCTGAGGCTGTTTGGAAAATGTGAAACCGAAACTATTTAAATCCAGCAGATTTGACCATTTCGTGAATTGATTTAGGAACTGTTAAGCTCAGAAACACTTCTGATAAAACGTCAGCTAAGAAATATAGTTTTTATCAGGAAAGAAATAATAGTTTTTTACCTTGTTTTCTGGAAAATTCCTTCGTGGTGGCAGCCATTTTAACTGACGACGTCAGTCGACGTCGTTCAAAACTCCGCCTTCTGTTCTCTGATTGGTCTGTTAATCTGCCAATCCGCCTTCTGTTCTCTGATTGGTCCGGTCAAAAATCGACCGGAGGAATCGTTGTCTATGGGACAAATCCCAGACCCAGCAGTGAAGGGAAATAGAATTGAGCGGAGCTGTGCAGGTATGGCGAGGGCCAGGCTAGTCATACGCTATAAACAATCAGACAATCAATCAGATGGCAGTTCATTACAGTCCTGATAAAACACTGTCCTTAAAAACCATAAAACAGTCACACACACAAACACACAATTTCAGTTGAACATGTTATATTTACATGTCTATGTCCATCTGGACAGTCAGAGAGACATTCAGCAGGTAGACAGTCAGAGAGACATTCAGCAGGTAGACAGTCAGAGAGACACTCGGCAGGAGGACAGTCAGAGAGACACTCAGCAGGTGGACAGTCAGAGAGACATTCAGCAGGTAGACAGTCAGAGAGACACTCAGCAGGAGGACAGTCAGAGAGACATTCAGCAGGTGGACAGTCAGAGAGACACTCAGCAGGTGGACAGTCAGAGAGACATTCAGCAGGAGGACAGTCAGAGAGACATTCAGTAGGTGGACAGTCAGAGAGACACTCAGCAGGTGGACAGTTAGAGAGACATTCAGCAGGTGGACAGTTAGAGAGACATTCAGCAGGTGAACAGTCAGAGAGATACTCAGCAGGAGGACAGTCAGAGAGACACTCAGCAGGAGGACAGTCAGAGAGACACTCAGCAGGTGGACAGTCAGAGAGACATTCAGCAGGTGGACAGTCAGAGAGACACTCGGCAGGAGGACAGTCAGAGAGACACTCAGCAGGTGGACAGTCAGAGAGACAGTGGTTTGGACATGTCCAGAGGAGGGACAGTGGTTTGGACATGTCCAGAGGAGGGACAATGGTTTGGACATGTCCAGAGGAGGGACAGTGGGTATATTAGTAGAAGGATGTTAGACATGAAGCTGCAGGAAAAAGACAAAGAGGAGATATATGGATGCAGTTAGCGAGGACATGAAGGTAGTTGGAGTGAGGACAGAGGATTCAGAGGACAGAGTGAGGTGGAGGAGGATGACTCGCTGTGGCGACCCCTGAAAAGGGAAAAGCCGAAAGAAGAAGAAGCGTTAACATTTAACTTGACCACTGCAGCGTGACAAGCTGTGAACGCTGTATTGTAACATAAAGAGAGGTTTTAATGTTTTCACCGTGATTTTTGTGCTAAATTTGCTCTTATGTTTCATTTTTCACCTCAAAGCGGAGTGAGCAGACAGCCCCTACCCTTCCCCAAAGAGCGTCGTTACGTCATCACGGTCAAACTGCAGTGATGCAGGTAAGATGAAAATAGAAGTGACGTGCATTTGGTGAAAACTGAGAATTGTTTTGTAACTTTTTCATATTTTTACATGTTTTCAGCTAGTCCTGCAACTTTTATCAGAATCACAGTCAGAATATTGTCATTTGCACCACATGTGGTACATGTGATGAAACGAGATTATGTACACATGGTCCCAGTTACATCCAACAACAAAATGTAAGAGAAAAACAGTAATAATATCTAGGATATAACTAAGAAAAACATCAACTAGAAATACACTAATCACTAATGTAATAGAAAAACATCATTATAAACAGCAGCACGAACCTGAGTCTGTATGAGCAGATGGTCACAAATGAACACACAACAACAAGAAAACAGATCAGCATCAACATGATGTGATATTTTGCAGTATTTATTCTTATTATTTATTTATTCATGAGTCTAACAGCCTCAGGGTAGAAGCTGTTCCTCTGTCTAATGGTTCTACATTTCATGCTCCTTAACCTCCGTCCTGAGAGGAGCGGGGCAAAGACTGTGTGTGCTGGGTGAGTGGGGTCTTTCATGATGCAGGTGGCCCTCTCCCTGCATCTGGAGGTGTAGATGTCTGTGATGGTGGGGAGACTGACTCCAACATCTTCTGTGCAGCCTTCACCACTCTCTGCAGAGCCTTTCTTTCTGCAGCTGTGCAGCCTCCATGCCACACGTTGATGCTGGAGCACAGGATGCTCTCCATTGCACACATGTAGAAGGAGGTGAGGACTGACAACACCATCGCCCATGATCGGGTCATCAGAGACTCTACTTCCTCAGACGGCTGAGAAGATCTGGTCTGGGAAGCTCAGTCCTCACCTCCTTCTACAGGTGTGCAGTGGAGAGCATCCTGTGCTCCAGCATCAACGTGTGGCATGGAGGCTGCACAGCTGCAGAAAAAAAGCTCTGCAGAGAGTGGTGAAGGCTGCACAGAGGTCTGTTGGAGTCAGTCTCCCCACCATCACAGACATCTACACCTCCAGATGCAAGAAGAGGGCCACCTGCATCATGAAGGACCACACTCATCCAGCGCATACACAATCTTTGCCCTGTTCCCCTCAGGAAGTAGGTTGAGCATCAAATGTTGAACCACTTGAGGAACAGCTGCTACCCTGAGGCTGTTAGACTCATGAATAATACATGATAAGAATAATCACTGCAAAATATCACATCATGCTGATCTGTTTTCCTGTTGCTGTTCATTTGTGACCATCTGCTCATACGGACTCATGCTCGTGCTGCTGCTTGTATTGATGTTTTTCTATTACGGTACATTGGTGCTTAGTGTATTTTTAGCTGATGTTTTTCTTAGATCATATCTTAGATGTTACTACTGTTCTTCTCTTACATTTTTTTGTTGTTGGATGTTACTGGGACCCGGTGTAAATAATCTCGTTTCATCACATGTACCACATGCGGTGGTAGAGGTTTTAATGTTTTCAATGTCATTTCTGTGCAAAATATGCTCATATTTTTCTTTTTTTAACCTCAAAGCAGTGAGCAGACAGACGAACAGCGTCATTACATCATCACGTTGCAGTGTCGTTACACCATCACGTAGTCTGCAGTGTCAAGTAGGTATCAGAATACTGTATAAGTGACGTGCAATTGGTGAAAACTTAGAATTGTTTTGTAACTTTTTTATATTTGTAGCCGAACGGGTATGGGTAAAAAAATACTTTAGGCAACTTTTAGTTTAAAAAAAATAATCTATTTAAAAAAATGAATTTGGTTAAAAACTTTATTAAAAGTTACCCTTTAGGCACTTTAGACCCGTTGCAGAAGATGAGGCAGGAGACACTTCACACAAACACCAATAAATTGCACAATTTGTTTAATAAAAAATCCTAAATTTAAAATACACAGTTAAAAAGGCAGTAATAACTCCTGGCAACAATGAAAGTGCAATTCGATAAAGACAGTAGTACACCACGGCAGAATTAATACCACCGCCTGGGAGATGTCCAATTAATCAAGCCACAGCTGTCCAAAGAGTTCGTCCTGGGAGAACCGTTGCGTTGCAGCAGACACCATCCACGCCGGCACCAAGACGATTAGTCCGGGCTGAACCCCAGTCCGGGCTGAACCCCAGTCGGCCCTGATCAGCCAGACAGGACGGGTGATGCAGCCAGCCTTAAGCTGACCAGAACAGTGGGCATCAAATCAGCAGCCAGGACAGCAAGACGACAGCCAGTGGACAGCTCGAACAGCAGGTGAACAAAACGGTGAAGGACAAACAGCAGCAGCTAATAAACAAAGATTAGAATTAAAAGCTGAACATAAAACAGAAAGACGAACTAGCGCTTTACTCACCACGAGCTCCACCTCAACAGTAGAGGGAAGCAGGAGGCTTGTACATTTGGTCGTGGAACAGTAGATCACGGCGACCTTAAAGCGCACATTCAGTTACGCTGGCGCGACCCAGCCAGCAGACGCCAGGGTCTGAACCGGAAGGCGGATGACGTGAAGTCAACCACTGAAGCCTGGCCCTTTTTATACCGGAAGCCAGCCTTGGACCCAATCACATCCCGCACTCATGTGGTGCGTTCAATGTCCGTAGGGACATCCTGCCACATATTTTTACATGTTTTCAGCTAGTCCAAGAGGTGTACAACTTTAATCAGAGTCTAATCATCTTT
>JBBPBX010007822.1:46503-57501 GCA_038048925.1 Garcialebias charrua | reverse complement strand
TTCCATTTAGGTTTACATTAATAATTTTCAATTTTACAGTTGTACTGTACTTTGGTTTCTTTATGACATTTTACAGAAACATTCAATTCAGTCTGAATTATTGAAATTATATGTTGTAGGCCTACTTGAACATAAGATATTGGGTGAGCCACATTACCAACTGGGTAATCACTGGACAGAAATGGGTTTACATTTTTTAGGTTATGTGTTGTGAGGTATTTGAGTGTGAAACTGAAAGTAGAACAATGTCACTGTGACTCTGCATCTCTGAGTCATGGTTTGTCACTGCAGTATAAACGTTCAGTCACTAACGTGGTGGAATGAGATCACATTTGGAATTATTCTGTTAATACTGGCTTAAAGTCATTATTTGTGTTTTTAAAGTCAATTAGCTGTGGCAGCCATCTTAAATTGAGATAGGTCAACATTTTAATCAGTTATATATGTACAATGATTTATTTTTGCACGTTTTATTAAAATAATTTCAGTCGTTAATGAGACAATTTGATAACAAACAGACATGCCCACACAGACGGAGGCAAAAACATAATCCACCTTTATATTAAGATAAAAATGAGAACACATGAAAAACAAGGCACAAAGCCATAATGCCAAATTTAGCAGGCCAAAAATGGTCACTGACGGTTTTCTGAGAATCAATGCACAAGACATCGAGTTCATTGCAGTAGAGTTGACTGCAACAACTCTACTAACAACTCCTCACAGTCCACCACACACCCACTACAGTATGCTCCCTGTAAACACATCCTGGATTTAAAACTGCATTTCTTTAAAACAATGTTTTGCCTGTTTGCATTCACCTGTGATCATTCAGTTGGGAAATGAGCAATCACATTATGACCGAGGTGAATTTGGCACGTACAGTACTATTTATTCATGACATCATGACTTTTTATGTTAAAACCTCACTGAGCAAGATCCAAAAGAAGAAATTCAAGATGTTTTTTTATTTTTTTATTTCACATCAATGACTTATTCCAAATAAACAAGTAGTACACCAACATCCCCGTCGCTGAGGGATTTGAATAGTGAATGTTTGTGGTTTTCAATATGAGTGTTTTTATAGACTGGACTGGAACAGAGAATTCAGGGAAATGTTAATGTTTTGGTATAAGATAATTAAGTGGATACAAGTTACACTATGAACAACAGAGGGAGGCTTTTTCTTTTCTTTTTCGCAGCAGTGCACAGTGATTGATCCTGATAGTTGGGGGGAGCAATTTTGTCCACCACCAGGTGCAGTGGGAGGAGCCAGGGGGTGGTCAATGGTGGCCTTGACCTCCATATATTAATCTTCAGCCACCCCAATCAATAGAGAAAACTATATTTTTAAGCAATATAAAAACTAAAAAGTATATTCTTCTCAAATAATCAGTATGGCCGTTTTACATAATTAATGGTTGTGGTCATTTTGAATTTTGCCATGGCAAGCTAATTGTTAATAGCAACCTTCCTTAAGCCTATATGCAGCCCACATGCCAAAAATGGAAGTTGGTACTTCATTTATTTTACAAATTAATCAGCTCACAAGATGGGTGGTCAGACAGAGGGAGGGCATTATGAAAGAACAAAAACTATTTTTTTAAAGGGAATGCACATTATTAAAACCAGGTTTAAAAAAAAAGGTGTAACTGTACTTATCAAAAAACCTGCAGTCTTACAGTGATAAGTAACTCCTAAAAGATTCATGAAGTGAGGGCAGCAAAGATTAAATTTCCTCTCAAGATAAAAACAAAGTGTTGTTAAAACAGAACAATTTAATGGGTTATGTTGCTTTGCATGAAGTATCATCAAGTTATTGATCTCTCGTGTGTCACTAAGCTTCAATACTTCAGAATTCATTCAACCTTTATTTATACAGGCTAGCCTTGTTGAGCCACGGGGACTCATTTACAAGAGAGACCTGTCTCACTCACACCCAGGGTCAATTTAGAGTTACCAATCAGCCTAACAGTCAATCATGTTGGTCATATTAGAAGCTTCAGGAGTCTTTCCACCATGCTTCTAAATGTTATAAGGTGAATTAAAATTAATTTAAGACATTACAAAATGCTCAAATATGTGCATCATCCACATGACAAAATAAGTTTATTATTCCGTATATCTGAATAGTTCTGATCTAAAAACCTGTCCAGTATGTTACAGAAATGGTCTTCTAGATTACGTTTATTTTTAAAAAGTGCAAAATTATTTTATTAATATTAATAATAATAATAATAATAATAATGTCACATTTTTGTCATCTGTGTATGTTCCCATACAAGACGAAATTTGACTCTGCATTTAACCCAATCACCACCAGGTGGGGCAGTGGGCAGCTATAGAAAGCGCGCCGGGGAGCAATTGGGATGAGGTGTGCTGCTCAAACACACCACAAGTTATGCCACAATTAAAGTAACAGAATCCATCCATCCATCCATCATTATCTTTACCTGCTTCTTCCTTTTCGGGTCACGGGGGTCAATGGTGCCCATATCAAGCAGTCACTGTGCAAGAGACAGGGACTACCTGGACAGGTATCCAGTCCATCACAGGGACACAGATACAAACGAGACAATCCTTCCTTCTCTCACTCACACCTAGAGACAATTTAGTTACCAATCAGCCTAACATGCATGTTTTTGGTATGTGGGAGGAAATTGTAGAACCTGGGGAAAACCTATGCATACACGGAGAGAACATACAAACTCCACCCAGAACCTCGGTCGAGATTTGGACCGGGGTGACCTACTCACTGAGAGGAGGCAGCTCTACGGATTGGGCAACCATGCTGCAAGAAACAATCGCCAGAGAAATAAAATGTTAAATATAGTTGTTTTGTTTAGCTGATCTTGTTTTATCTTCAGACAGGGTTCAAACATGTCAGATTCCATAATGGAAATAACAAGCAGAGGTCCAGTTTCCAAGGCAGCAAGGCAAACTGAAACCAGAACAGTTCCACTAACAGGTTTTTCTCCATCTGCACTGGATGTGTCTTTTGTGGCCACACATCAATATAACATTAACAAATTCTGATTTTAAACATTTGTCCATAAGACTTTTTTCTTTGTTTGCATGCTGTGATGTATTTTAAAACCCTGTTAAAAAATACACTAAAAAGAACATTGACTGATGCACAAACAGCATTGGGCTAAGACGGATTTCCTCATGCAGCTTAGGAGGAACAATTAAATAAAACATTTATTGATCCATCACTCGACTATCATCGGGGTTAGAAAAACTTAACTACTGTATGTCCAAATGTTCTGCTTCCTCCTCAGATCTGGGAAGGTCTTACATCACCACTCAGACAGACTTTTTTTTTGGTCAAAAGGACACAACAGAACTTAAAACTCTTGACAAACATTTTCACTGCAAAATTAAGTTAGTCCCTTTTTTAATTACTTCAATCCATTTTATATTTCAAGGTTTTATTGCTCCTGGAAAGATTTGGACAGTATGAGAAATACAAATATCTGCTTCAATTTCTGCCAAAGTTGGTTCTTATTTGTGTGAAAGAAAAGTAGCATTTTTCTTTCTTTGTTTTTGTAAGTGAACACATTCTTTTGAAACCATTTAGCATCATATTCTGCCCTTTTTGTGGTGTTCTTGGACAGGATCTAAAGGTGCAGTTGTGCAGAGGAGGAGGTCTTGTTTGGGAACCATCTCTTTGCATCAGGTGGATGAGTTTGAGTATCTGGGCGTCTTGTTCCCAAATGATGGTACGATGGAGCGGGAGATGAATTGATGGATTGGGGCCTCATCCGTATTAATGAGGGTGTTGCTTCAGTCGATTGTGGTGAAGAAAGAGCTGAGTCAAATATCAAAGCTCTGGATTTTCTGTTCTGTATACACTCCAACCTTCACCTGCAGTCATGAGGTTTGGATGAGAACCCAAAGAACCAGATCCTGGGGCCAGTTGTTCAAAGGTAATCAAATTATATTTTGGATAATGGATTGGATAAAATCTTGAAAAATGGGTTGTTCAAAACCAAAAACAGATTCTGAAATTGAATTAGATCACGTAATCCAGTTCTGGATTTAATCTGGATCAAACCCTCAATTTGTGTTGTTGAAAATTTTCAGTAGGATTGTGATAATGTTGATCAAAAAATATCTGAATTATTCTGTTCCCAGCAGTTTGGTGGATTCAGGATATTTTTTATGAACAAAATGTGATTTAAATTAAATTAAAACTTGTCAAATAAACAACATTCATCAATCATCATGCAGTATATACATTTATTTATTTATTTATTTATTTATTTTTACCAGATTTTCAAAGCATTCAGGTGAAATTATAGACTGCTGTACTTTTCACTGCACACCTGTAAGATAGAGATAAAATTATCTTCTCAATAGCTGTAAAAAAAATTTTGTAAACTTAACATTTACAGCTCATAGATCAGTGGTGCTCATTATGTCTATCGCGATCTACTGGTCGATCTCTGAGGTAGTAGTGGTCGATCGCAGCGTGACATAAAAAAATATTTGTCAGCCTATCAAACATCCCGTCATTTGATTGACATACAGGGCAGCCATTCAAAGCCCTCATTCTCTCAAACCAGGTCTAAGAGATTTTCGGGGAAACACCATCCCCGCTCCCCCGAGGGTGTGAAATTCTCCCTGTGTGAAGTTGCACACGGCTGCAGTCCAAAGTTTTTTTGCACTAACAACAGTTTTAAATAATGGCAGAGAGCTGAGTGTTTTTCTGCTACTCACCCTTTTTCAGCATGCAGGAGCAAAACTAATAAAATCCAGGGTCCAAAGAGACGTTATTCACCAGTTTGGACGTAACTGTGATCATGCAGTCGCTGCATGCACAATGAATACAGCTGAGCCCAGGGTTGCCAGATAAATTTAAAAAATGTCTTATTTACCACCTCCTTTTCTGTGCACATGTTCAAGAAACACAACACAAACTTCATCTTGCTCAAGATGAGAGTTCTGCAATGGAGTTAAATTCAAAGCAGTCTGCTCCTCAGACAACTAGTGTTAAATTATTATTTTATCTATGAATGTTTCTGTTAATTTATTATTTTGTATATATAAATGTTTCTGTTCAGTGCTCTGAGATTACTTATTTTGTGAATCGACGCTATATAAATAAACTGAATTGAATTGAATCTTAGAACATCTTTACAGCAAACCCCCGAGTTAAGAACGAGTTCGGGACCTAAGGACCGTTCTCAGGTCGATTCTGCCGTAGCTAGGGGGTAAAAATAACGTCTTGTTCATAGGTCCTGATTTCGTTCGTACGTCGCGGAAATAACGCTAACGGAGCGCCGCACACAAATTTATCGGCATGAGACTGAACAAGCTGACATACTGGGCCATAAACATGCACAGAACTTTATTTACAAACACTTATCTAACACATTACACCACACATTCATCCATAAACACACACAGTAACTGTACAGCAACGTTAAACATTGCTATTCAGCACAGCACATTCAATACTGTACTGTAAAATTATTACAGAATAAAATAATTAATTAAAACAGTACAGAATAAATAAAAATATAATTTCTTACTTTGAGATGGTCAAAGCCGACATCTTAGGTTGCCATGCGTTGATGTTGTCGGCCGAGCAGCGCGGCGAACCATGGCAGCTGCTGAGGCCTGTGTTAGCTTCTGCTAGCTGCCTGTTAGCCAGGCCATGAGCTGGTGTTCGTGTGGCGGTCCGGCGCGATCGATCGGTGATCGATCCGCGGCTGCTGCTCCAGGCTGAGACGTCCACAGAGTTCACAGAGCCATTTCCAGCTAGTAATTAATCCATATGAGGCAAAGCCGGCTGCCGAAAATGGCTGCCGCAGACGGTCCGGTGTTCTGCTTTAACTTGTGACCGTGTAAACTGGAGACCTTCTTCTTGTAGCATTTCCTGTTATGACCGGAAGTTGCACAATTATTGCGCAATTATGACAAAAATGATCAGAAATGATCATTTTTATCATAATTATTATATTTATAAAGCCTTTAAAACAACCACAGCTGCAACAAAGTGATATACACATGAAATTAAGAACATTTAAACACAAAAAATAATAATAATAATAACAAAAAAATATATATATATTTTTAAATAAATAATTTCATGTTTTTATTAAATATGATACGTTCGTAGGTCCGGGTTGCCGTAGGTCGATGTAGTCGTAGGTAGGGGGTTTGCTGTACTCAGCACACAAAAGAGTTTAGGTCAAAATACTATAATTTTAAAGCCACAGTACTATAGTTCATAATTTCTTATCTGGCAACCTGACTGACATGGAAACTACAGCATTTTTCATGTAAACCAGCTTATTTGTTGTTTATTACCCCCAATAAACATTGAAAAAACACTAAAGATTCCACAGGTTGTTCTCGTGTAAACAGGGCCTTATAGTAGGTAGATCACTTTGACTTGAACATTTTAAAAGTAGCTCACATGCTGAAAAAGTCTGGTCACCCATGCCATAGATCATTGTTCAAAAATAGTTTCTGACAATGGCATCCTATACTGCATGTTCACTCACTCTCCTTTGAGAATGTTGACAATATGTCTTCATTTTCAGCCGACTCAGGTGCATCGTTAACCTCATCACAGAGAGGGATGTTCCACTTTGTAGCAATACTGTGCAGGACAATACATACAGTAGGTACTTTGTATTATGTTGCACACTCCTTGAGGTACCAGCAAGTTGTTGAGGCACAAAAAGCATCTATTCATAACTGCATTTACTGTAAATGCTCAATAGCACACCTCGTTTTAGAATGAGCAATGCTGAAGTGTACCTGCTCAGGTGTGTTTGGTGAAAGAAAAGAGGTCATCGGCCATGGTAGGAATGGATAGGAGCTGTCTCCCAATATTATTCCATCTGAGTGGAGCCTTCTGCATAGAGTGCTTTCCCTCAGGATATGTGCATCATCAACACACCCAAGCCATTTCACAACACAGTTTGTGATGAGGTTAGGATCCCTCACAAGTTGTATGTTTTTGCTGTGCCTTCCATTCCTGTTGATGTTCTCCCACTCTCTCTCATGGGAGGCTTGTATACACACAGGAGCAATTGATAACCCCATTAGTATTGGGCATGTTCCCCAAACGAATGAACCTGTGCATGGTCTGGGAAATCTGGTCATCTCTTGGAAAACAGACAAACTGATTGGCCAGGTTGGGACACAGTTTTCACCACATTACCCATGGTTGATTTGTCCACTCATACTGTCACCAACATTTGGTAAAAGACCCAGATGCAAAGAAGCACAGAGTGATGAGGACCTGTTTTTCCACAGAGAGACTGACTCCTTCTGGTTCTATGTTGAAGCTCCGACTAGCCAAGGTCTGCATTGTATTTAATATCAGCATTCCCAAACCGTAAACAAGCATAAAGCTCCACCCAGCCGCCAGCTGAGGAAAGACCCTTAGTGACGGAGGATCCGAATCACCACTTCTTTGATTTAATATCTGTAAAGGTATGACATCATTGTACGTGGATGGATCTGCATTCCGCAAGGACAACATCTGCAAGGCAGGTGTTGGAGGGGTCCTTCTCCAAGACCGTGAACAGATCACTTTCAGTTACTGCTTAGGCTCTCAGACTTCTCAGTACGCTGAGATAGCTGGTATCCTAATAGCTCTCCAGATGGTTTTAGAAAGATCCATCAAGACTCTAGTCATCTGCACTGACTCTAACTATGCTCGTTTGTTTTGCATGTCATCTCGCTGTGTGGAAACAGAACGGTTTTCTCACAAGCGACAGAAAATTGGTCAAACACAAGGAGCTTTTCATGGCGTGTGATCACTTGGTGACGTCACACGACTTACAGATCTACTGGAAAAAGGTTCCAGGACATTCAAAGGTCCCAGGCGATGACAAGTACTACAATGACATTGCAGATTCCTTAGCCAAGGAAGGAGCCGATGAGGGTCCTCTGTGGTCCTTCGACCCCTCCTGGCTACTGACATCTCAGTCAACACGACCTACAGTTGAGGTATTGGCAGTCACACGTGCACAGGCCGCGGCCAGACCTGCCGACAACACGGTCTCTGTGCGACCCGCACTGACTGACCCAGACATCATCCAACTGCAGAAGTTGGACCCAGCCATCAACTCCATGATGCTGTACCTGACTGACCCTGACAATAATACTCTGTCCAAAGACAAGCTGGATTCTGATCCAGATCTTAGAGTACTCTATCAATTGCGCACACAGCTAAAACTAATCAATGGACCAACGTGCTTACCAGTGTTCGTGGTTCCCCATGGTCACAGGAGGGTGATGTTAGTTCATGCTCATGATCTCCCGTCTGCAGGACACAGAGGGGATAACGCCACGCTGAAGGCATTGAAACAAATTGCCTATTGGCCTGGTATGAAAAAGGATGTCAAAGACTACATTGAAGGGTGCCTGGTCTACGGCCAGTTTCAGCCAACCAGACCACTCCACAGAGCACCACTGCAAAGCAGAGGCATTGCATTCCCATGGTCTGACATCCAGTATGACTGGGTGGGATCGCTCACTAAGAGCTCTAGAGGAAACAAGTATTTCCTCACGGTAACCTGCGCATTTACCAAGTGGGTAGAATGCCTACCAGCTACTAATGACACAACACAAACAACTGCTATTTTGCTAATGAATCATGTATTCTCAAGGTTTGGACTTCCCCTTAGGGTGAACTCAGACCAAGGTACACATTTCACAGGTGAAGTGATGAAAGAACTGTAGAAGACGCTTGGCGTCAAAGCTGGTTTCCATATTGGCTACCACCCACAATCTTTAGGACAAGTAGAGAGAGAAAACAGAACTATGGTGAGTATAAATGGGGCCAAGATGGTGTAGTGGCAGGGCTTCCGACTTGGGACCCGAAGGACGCGGGTTCGCGCGCCGGACACTACACACCTTGGGGTGTCTATGAGTGCACACCTAATTCTCCAGCTCCCCGGGCGCTTTCTATGGTCTGCTCACTGCACCACCTGGTGGTGGTTGGGTTAAATGCAGAGACGAATTTCGTCTGTGTATGGGAAACATACACAGATGACAAAAAAGGACATTATTTTTATTATTATTATTTTGAAGAAATACGTAGCTGCAAACCACAAGGACTGGGATGTGAAACTCCCTCTGGTCCTCATGGCCATTAGGGCCACTCCACACACATCAACTGGCATCTCTCCCTTCGAGATGATGACCGGTCGACAAATGACTCTCCCTCTACACCTGTTGTACCAACCAGGCGACGCCGCCATGGCAACAGCCTACACCACACAACAATACATGAAAGACTTGAATGTACACCTCCGAAACACTTTTGCTTTTGCCCAGAAAAACCTGGAAAGATCTGCTGAAGGACGCAAGGCGTACTATGACCAGAAGGCTTCTCACGATGAACTCCAAGTGGGAGACAGAGTCTTGTACTATACTTTCGCCCCCACAGCCGGGAAAGGAGAGTCCGGGACCGGTACTCTCGCCCGCAAACTAATGCCCAGGTGGACTGGACCTCATTTGATAACAGACAAAGTGTCCTCAATTGTCTACAGAATCAAAATCAGCAAAGGTCGCAAACAGCCAATTGTTAAATGGGTACATCGAAATCAGATCAAACCTTTTAAGGCGTTCAATGACTCCACAAATGACATAGATCTCACAAACTCACCAAATTCATAGGATAATAAGGTCGTCCAAACACAAGATAGTTAATAAACTAAACGGTTTAACTATATTTGTTGCAAAAAGAAACAGCTCCAACTAGAACTTAGAAACGCTAAGTCTAAAACCCACAACAAAAACTAACCGTTTCAACTGTTTAAATAGGTAGGATTTAATTGACATTGGTTATAAAGCTAAGAACTGTTTTTCTTGTGTGTGACACGTTGGAATCAAACGACCGAGTGAGTTTGAAGCAGTAAAACGTTGTTTTCTAGTTGCTTAATTGCTACTTTTGTTGTTGTTGAAGTTGGTATTGTTTTCTAAACACTCCCAGCCAAAAGCAGTTTGAAAAATGTTAGTTGAAGACTTACATGGATTTAACTATGCCAACATACTGTTCATTTTGTTAATCTTAATCTTTGAAGAATTGTTGTAGATTAATGCAATTTAAGGTACTATAATCTACACTGATCTCACAATCATTTAAGTAGGACCGATTCGATCATTTCTATTCTAGATTACCTATTAATTTTTGATGAGTCTCGCCATAAACTTCAAAATGTATAGGGAATACCAAATCTCACGTCGTTCGTCTAAAAGGACAACAGACATTTAGACCATACTATATTTTCTTTTCTATTTTTAGTTTAACTTAAACTACATTATGAATGGAGGAATAGTTTGGAAGAAGAGGCCTTCGTTACAGAAGCCCTCCTGAACCTTCTATAGGTATAGATCCCTATATCTGATTTTTAGAGCATTGATCCAACCCTTAGTTGGTAATTTTAGCTGATCTAAACCATGACAGCTTACATACCAGGTGCATATAGGTAAGGCTTAATGTAAAACCCCAGTCATAAGCCCACCTAAATCCACATAATTGCATGACACATAGAACCAGGGTGGCACCGACTGGAAGCCATCCAGCCTGTAACCTTCGATGTGGGGACCTGCTACTCCAACGTTGGTCTTCAACCTTCATCCAAGGGCAGCCTCCTCTATGTCAATCGAGGGATCCCCTCTACATGCTGATTAAAAACCACTGTTGCTGATGAAATCAATAACCCTAATCATTGTGGAATTACCGCTTTGGAATTACCGCTGTGGATTATAAGACTTTGTTTTCCAAGGGATCACAGACTCAGTTTTCCAAGGGTTAACAGACTATGTTTTCCAAAGGATTAAAAGCTTACCGCAATGGGATTACCTACGAACAGTATGGAGTTTCCAAAAACATTATGGGATTATAATTTTTGATTTTTCTTTTTCCACTTACTGGATCACATCCAGGTCAGAGACATTTGGTGGTGTCCTTTCGTGTTGGACATCATCCCCGTGGACAGGCGATGATTTCCAAAAAGGGGGACT
>JBBPBX010007822.1:14014-46477 GCA_038048925.1 Garcialebias charrua | reverse complement strand
AGTTTCCAAAAACATTATGGGATTATAATTTTTGATTTTTCTTTTTCCACTTACTGGATCACATCCAGGTCAGAGACATTTGGCGGTGTCCTTTCGTGTAGGACATCATCTTCATGGACAGGCGATGATTTCCAAAAAGGGGGACTGTAGTTGAACACCTGATCTCTGACTTTTTGGTTAAAACACCTGAATTCACATTTTCACTGCAGCTCTCAAGGGAATCTCCTTTTCTCTGAAAAACCTACCAATGAAGGACAAAATTACTGTTTTAGTCCAGTTTACTTTGAATTAAGAGACACAAATCACTCAGAAATAGATTTCCTTTTAATTTGTGTTAATTCAGAATTGATCAACAGTATATTTTTGTCATTTAATGATGATCTGTTATTTGCATGAGTTGACACTCCTGTGCTGGGTTTATTCTTCAGTACGATGGTGCTTTAAATCTATGGTACAGTTCAGGGTAAACTCTTAAGTGAAACTTCTTTGCTTTGTCTATTGAGCTAGACATAATATTTCACTTTACTGGCTAGTCCATCTGGCCGCTTCTCTAAACAGTTTTCCTGCTGTCCTTCAGAGATCTTTCGACTCTGGGAACTGAAAAATCACTCCTTTACTTTCTTAAAACAGCCAATAAGCGGGACGAATTGGGCTGATCCCGCCCTACACATAAAACTCTTACTTCCCGTTTTGGCTTCAGTGCAAAGGGAAGACTGAACTTGGTTCTTCTCTGAACTGGTTGAACGTTTTGGTCAAATGCCAATTAGACCTACGTTTCTCAACCAGAGTTACCGTAGAGCTTTGTTGTAACTCACTCATTTCTTTTCTGAAATAATTTGTTTTCTGAAAGTTTTATTTTGAAAACCAATCAGGACGTGTTCTTGTTTCTGCCGAGGAAAGGCGCTCTTCACGTATCGTTGAATCAGTAAACACACGCTGAAGTCAACTGGACGTCTACCGGACCACAATCCGTTAAGTGTCCACACTGCTTCTCAACTCTTATCTCCAAGAGACGTGTCGTCACCAGGTAAAGAGTCGTTGCTTGTTTGCTGAGCGTGCGAGAAGTCCAGCCGGACTCGTTTGGAAAAAGTGTCACCCTGTCTAATTCAAAATAATTAACTTCTGTTAAACTTCATCTTTCATTCCATTTCTTCCTCCTTAAACTTAATTTTCCTAAGCCAGTAACTCTCAGTATATGTGCCAACAGAAAAGTTAAACCTTAACTTGTCTGTTTGTTTCAATTTGAATTTTGTCTACAGTAGTTATTAAATCAGAGCTAATCTCGATACAAATGTTGATGTACTTTTATGATTTTCTCAATAAAAGGTTCATCTCCTGGTGAATCAACATAAGTTGACGTTTCTCGTGAAATTACATTTTGTCTGGTCACATTTAATCAATTTAATCAAAAAAAAGAGTGAACTCGTTTGAATTTGGGTCAGATAAAATCTGCTCCAACTTTCGTTTGGAATATGGTAAAGTCAGTAAACTGACCAGAACCTAACTTCCTACACGTTGGTGACCCATAAGTGTTTAATTACATTTTGGGACCCTTAAGTGTTTTAACTAGTGTATTCTTCTGGTGGTTTTGTACATACGCTCAACAAACGCCCTTCTTCTGCATCTGCTCACTGCCAAAATGGTAGTGGCGATGAACTGTACCTGCCATGTCAGTGGCCCTGTGTTAGTCCTCTGAGAAAGACTGAATGGGATGTTTTTTTCACATGCAGATTTGCTTCACCTTCTGCTCTATCAGTCAGTCCTGCCTTTGGCTTGTATGACCTCTGTGCACCACACCAAACAGGGGAAATCGTGGACTCAAAATGATCTAATTTCACAGTGGCAGAAACCCATGCATTGTGGAAGCATCAATAAAAGCATCAATATGTCTCAGTAGGATGTTTTAGTTCTACAATTGGAGGAGAAAACGACATTTGTGCTGAAATCACATGGAATGCCACAGGATCTGACCAGAAGAAGATGACCACCGATCAAATGAAATGTAGATGGAAGAATCTAAATGCCAAAGCAACAAAGGACCATGCAGAAGCAAAATACCCTCAAACAAGCAACATGCCCTTCAGAAGAGATGCATACACTGACTTGGTTCTTGATATTATTGGAGGGGAGCATTCATACGCTCTACAAGGGATTCAGGGTTTTTCAGGGGACGGTGTGCCCACAGTTGAAGAGGAAAGTGAGCCAGTCCCTACTGATACAGAGGAAACTGTGATTCTTGATCTTGGTACTGAAGGAGAATCTGCACAAGCTGAGACAGTAATCACTGCAACAGGAAGTCAAAGAAGCTTAAAATGTCATGTGATAAACAAAGATGATAAAGATGACACCTCTTAAAGGAGAAACTGAACAAGCAGAGGTATGGATTCGCCTGGCAGAGGAACACTTTAACCAGACAGCAGCTAACCTAAGCGAAACTTAAGACCCATCTTCTTATGAAAGTACATCTTAAAAAATTTGGTCATCCCAAAGAAGAAGAAGACTGAATGTGTGTGTCTTTTTATGTTTCATTGTTTACAGCCCGAAGAGGACGTGGGTCCCCGTTCCCATGGGCTCACCATCTGTGGAAGGGGTCAGGTGCAATGTAGGATGGGTGGTGGCCGAAGATGGGGGAACTTGGCAGTCTGATCCTCAGCTACAGAAGCTGGCTTTCTGAACGGATTGGCATGTTTGTGGGTGTAAATATGGGTCTGCAGTAGCTGTTGGTTTGTTAATGTTGGGGTCATTTTGCAAGCTTGCATTTAAAAACAGCTTACAGACGAATTGTGGTCTTTCTCATCATTTAGTCAGTTTCAGTGTTCTTGGTACTGTGAAGCGATTTGGGGCCCCTCATAGGGGGCTGAAAAGCGCTATACTCCATTTACCATTTACCATTTGTATAAGAGAATAAAGGCAGTTTCTTTCTTCCATATCTACAGAAATGTTAGCATGTTGTAAACGGAACAGACAGGATGAGTTTAGATTCTGAGATTGATTTTTTGGTCAGTCACCAACCAAATGTGGCAAATTTGCTACTTTACTGCTGAAAATGTTTGCATATTTGACTCCCAACGTTAAACATTCTCTGTTCCCTTTCAGTCATGTCTCTCGGTGCAACATATGCTATGGGAATTGCTCAAATCCAGAAACAGAATGTTTTTGTCTGTGTGATAAAAGAAAAATAATGTACAGTATTTGTTTCACACCATCAGAAGTTTTCTTCTCATGTCAACAAAGAACAAATATTTGTTTTAGATAGTTCTGCTGTTATCATGTCCTTCATAGACGGTGCAGCACAGAAAGTGTGCCAACAGTGAACTTGAACGATTGTCAGCAACTATCAGCGAGTTTTTTTTTTTCTGTTAGTCAGTCCAGGAAAACAAAACCACAACAGAGCTAAGAAAAATCCCAGAATTTCACCTCCTGTCATGTCTTTTTCATGGATCGTAGAAAGACATAAGCTGAAGTGAACATTTAAACTTTTAAAGTGAAGTTTTACTCTTTACCTTACAACCTGAAGCTTCTTGTAAAATCTTGCGTCAAAATGACAATCAAGCTCTCAATGGTCTCACAGAAAAATATAACTAGAATATCCTTAACTTTCAACCATGAGGCAGAAATGACAATTCAGGATTCTTAATGTCACATTTTGGCATCATAAAAAGCAACAAACCTCATCATCATCGTTTTGGTTACTCCACCACATAACCCTGTCCTGCCTCAGGTAAATGTGAGTGCAACTCCCACTTTAGTGAAAATAATAATAATAATAATAATAATAATAATAATAATAATAATAATAATAATAATAATAATAATAATAATAATAATAATAATAATAATAATGAATTCAATTTATAACGCACTTTTCATTAATGAAAATCTCAAAGTGCTACAAGGTGCAACAGAATTAAATGTCAATAAAACAAGTAATAAAACAATAAAATCAATAACAGTATCAACTAAGATCAAAAGTAGAATCATGAGGAGGTAGAGTATGCTCGGTTGAAAAGAAAGGTCTTCAAGCCGCTCTTAAAGTCAACCACAGACTGTGGGGCTCTCAGACAGTCAGGAAGAGAGTTCCACAGGCGGGGGGCAGCCACACTGAAAGCCCGGTCTCCCATGGTCCTTAATTTGGTTCTCGGAATGTGAAGGAGATTACTGTTCTGTGACCGCAGCGACCGGGTGGATGAGTATGGAATAAGAATATCCTTCAGATAATCTGGTGAAGCTCCATGTAAGCATTGATGTGTAATGAGAGCAGTTTTGTACTGAATTCTGTAGGCGACAGGAAGCCAATGGGCGTAATATGTTCAAATAAGGATTTTAAAAGACAAGAACAAAAAAATGCAAGCTATTTTGGTTGTTTTTCTGACTTTAAATTCTTTCTTTAGCATGAACTAACTCAATTTTTTGTCAAGTCTGTTTTATAAAAAAAAAACTTTAATGCCTTTTCACCTGCTGCCTTTCTCGATGAGTTTTAACATCACACATTTAGCAATAGACGGACATCACAAGTATTTTGTGCACAGTCTTGCATGATCTCATGACACCAAGTTTTAGCACAATATGTCTAAAAATGACTGAGTTTTAAACCATTTTTGTGTTTGGCAAAATTGCTTTACTGTGGCAGCCATCTTGAATCAGGTTGGCTCAACATTTTTTTCAGTGTTTATTCAGTAAGTTCTTGCTCAGGGTTTCATTGAAATGCATATACAGTAGAGGTTCAGATATTTTGCTAACAGACTTATAGGGTTGAGTTAAAATGTAGAATTGACTGAGTTTTGGTCATTTTAGTTTATCTAACAGTAAAGAAATCAGCCCAAGCATGATAGAGCACACAAAACAGGAATTTTTCATAAGCAATTAATTATTGTGTTATGATCAGAGGTGGGTAGTGTATTCAAATATTTTACTCAAGTAAAATTATTGTTACTTTAACAAAATATGACACAAGTAAAAAAAGAGTACGGTAGGCATCCAAAAAATAATAATAATTGAGTAAAAGTAATGAAGTACTTTTATTATAACAATAATATAATAATATAAAAAATAAATAAGTAAATAAAATAACCTCAAGTAGTGAGAAACTGCTGAGTACCATCTTATGCCATTAAATTACATAAAAAGGAACCAATATCAGTCTTGTAATGAGACTGAAAATACATTGTTATAAATGAAACCCACATAAAGGCCAAAGGAATTCAACAAAATTTAATTATATTTTTACAAAACTTTGTTTTAACCAATAAGCCTTAGAAGCCATTTTCTTACAATTTTGACATCTTATGTACAGCACTAACTGTTATGAAGTGAAACACATTCCTACACATCAAGCAAAGACCTGTGTATTTGTGAATCTAAATCAGTAGAACAACTGAAAACATAATTAACTCAATGTGAGCGAAACAAGAACGGTTTTCAAAAGATTACTCAGTAAAGTGTCCTTCAAGTTCTAGCTGTCTCTCAAGGTTTTCTCAATGAAGCTGTGATTTGTTAGTAGAGAGGAGTCCTGCATGACTGAAGAGTCTCACAAGCTGCAGACGCTGGAAGACGTGTTGACTTTGAGTGACAACAGCTTGATTTGAGGAAATGAGCGTAACAGAGAGAAGCACGATGGCACAACTGGTAGAGATGCTGCCTCTCAACAAACAAGTTACCCTGGTTCAAATCCTGGACCGGGGTTCTTTCTGGGTGGAGTTTGCATGTTCTCTCTGTGCATGCGTTGGTGTTCTCTGAGTACTCCGGTTTCCTCCCACAGACGAAAAACATGCATGTTAGACTGATTGGTAACTCTAAATTGTCCCTAGGTGTGAGTGAGAGAGTGAATAGTTGTTTGTCTCTATTAGTCCCTGTGATGGACTGGAGACATGTCCAGGGTGTCCCCTGCCTCTCACACAGTAATGGCTGGACATAGGCACAAGTGACCCCCCCGCGACCAAAAAGGAAGAAGCGGTTAAAGATAATGGGCAGATGGATGGATGGATGGATGGATGGATGGAGTGTAACTGATCCATACCTCCAGATGGACATAAAAGGTACCTTTCCAACTCTCCTGTTTGGCATTTTCTGGACTTACTGGATCCAAAGGAGTCCCCTTCATCATAGTGGCTGCTGTTTGTGCAGTCATCATCATCAACATCAGTGTCCAAGTGATCTTTGACGTACTTTGTAGTCAAAACCAGCAAAAAATAAAATTTAGACAAGTCTGCACACTTATAGATCTGTATTACTTTATTACGTGCATGTACTCTCTTGCGAGCACATGTGCACACAAACACACACAGCTGATTTTTTAACATTTATCAACTTTCAAGACGTTTTCATCTGTATTCCTGTTTGTTTTGCATTTAGGTTGGAGTACAGCTGCAGCAATTAGCTCAGATTCTTTCGTCATCTCAACAAAATGTTTCTGAATCCCATTCTGCAGCCAGGTCATCAATGAGACGGACACACATTTTGCAAGATTATTTCAGCTCGTCTTGCAACTGTTGCAGTGTTGACAGGAAGAAACCCATATGCTCAGATGATTATCCTTGAAGAATGTTGAGGGCCATGACAACAGTCTTCATCGCAGTAACATACTCAGCTAAAACTCACATTTCAGCTGAAGTCAACCTTTAAACAAATCTGGGTTGTAGCTGTTGATACATAAAAATGTGCATAGTGCATGTTTCATTAACACGTACTGGTACATACCTGAATATTATATAAGTTGATAAACATTCTCATCAAGTTTTGTTAAATCAGCACATAAATTTAATTAGGGATGCACCGATCCACATTTCTTACTTCCGATCCGATACTGATACTTAAATCTGGGTATCGACCGATACAGATACTTTCCGATCCGATACTGTTAAGGTATATGAGGCTGTAATAATGAATATTTTGAACTAAGACTACGGTCTTAACATTGTGTGAGTTTAAACCCAATGAAGACACTCTGGGCCTCACAACAGGAAACCCAAACTTTAACAGCACACAAGAGGCAGGTCTATATAACAGACGTCCTTCTCACTCATGGTGCAGCTGGAAAACTAAAATACCGCTAAGCATTATGGGAAAGACAACAAAATCCACTCCCATAGTGGTTAAGGGGAGTGGACTGTGTTGTCTTTCCCATAATGCTTAGCGGTTTTTCAGTTTTCCAGCTGCACCATGAGTGAGAAGGACGTCTGTGATATAGACCTGCCTCTTGTGTGCTATGAAAGTTTGGGTGTTTCCTGTTGTGAGGCCCAAAGTGTCTTCGTTGGGTTTAAATCACACAATGTTAAGACGACAGTCACAGAATATGGTGGAACACAAGTGTTCTTTGAAACCGGATCGGAAATATTGGCAGGTTGTATTGAAAAATCCGATACTTAAATTATGCTGGTATTGGATGCCGATACTGGATTGGATCGGCCCCATCCCTAATTTTAATAATCATTTTATGTATTCACATGAGCCGTGCCATCTCGATCTTCAATGTAGTGCATATGGTACAGAATGCAGTTTCTCCCTGTTCCTTGTAAATGTGCCGCACTCCTTCCACAGCTAGGAACACGAAGTTCCAACAGGTTTGATTGGGTCAGAGGAACTGCAGTTTGCATTCACATTCAACCATTTCAAACCCCAAACTGACCCGCTGTGTTTATTCCACAGAGCAGTTCATTTTACAAGAGCAGATCACGATAGTTATTGAGACATGTTTCATTCCCAGCTTCTGGAAGAGTGGCATTAACTGTAGATATGAGATTCAGCAGATGGCATGTGCATTTTTTGTGTTTTGGAAGTTGGCACTCAAGGCCGGTGTCATCATCCAGAATGGCAGATTTGTCCTGATAATCCATCTCTGACTCACTTTCATCTACTGATGCTTCGTCCATGATGTAAACTCTCTCTCTTTGGTTTATAAGCATCTTTATTGTCTTTTCCTCCACACCTTATACATTTTGTAATGTGGGGAACCTAGAGAGTACGAACTGAGAGGAGAGCAGAACCAAACTTGGGATATAATTGAAAAGGTTTCTTTACAGTGGAGATCAGGTGATATTTTACAGGCAGGATCTAGAGCAGTAAAACAGAAGACAGGGATTAGTTCTTTGGAAGGTGAAGTCAGGCAGCAGATAGTCAAATCTGAATCTTGGTTTCTTACAGTTGTGAAGTTTAAGGCAGCAGGAGGAGAAGGCTGAGGGTTTTTCCAAAACTTGAGGATCCAGATAAGAAAAAGGTGAGTGGTGGATGACGTGAGTGCAGCTGAGGAAGGAGCGTCACAGGTGATTATCATATAGTAGGCTCTGAATTTGTCAGGTAGTTGATCCCAAGGGTCGGGCTCAGGACAGCAATATGCTGGAAACAGGAAGGCAAAAACACAAGGCAAGTACTTTAACATAAATGGATGGAGGCACATGCTCCAGCAAGGAATGGAGCTCATCTGAAGACTTAAATAGTCCTGGAGCCAATCAGGGGAATGACCTCCAGCTGTGGCGGCTCACTAGTACAACCCTTGCTCTGAGGAACCTGATGGTACATCCACACCAAACAGCTTTTCAACGGCAAAAAAGCTTGTCACGCACGCAAGTGGACGCACTGGACCCAGTGGTGTCCAGACCAGAACGCGAAGCTGCGGCGGCGTGGCAGCGGGGGGGGAGGGGAGGAGCTTACCGGTATACCGAGTTCCTCACTGCACTCCACCAGGCAAGTGCCTTTTTATTTCTGTCTCTGTAGAGCAGACTTGACTGGTCGTGAAGGACTTGTCGCGAACACACAGCTACAATGAGTTTCTCTTCCATAGTACACGACTTTGCGGGTTTTTTCTGTGTCCCACAAACAATACGTCACATAGTTGCGCAATACCCGTCCCCTCGTTTCCGCGTCACATAGCTCCCCCCGACTCTCCCTGATTGGTTGACACACGAGTTGAACGGCGTTTGAACGTTTGAACGGCGAAATCATCAACATGTTCAAGGCGTGCTTTGGAGGCTGACGCGGGTTCACGTGCACGGAAAACGCTTTCCAGCACGCTCAACACGCACGTGACGTGACGCCCGACGCCAAGACGCGCCTGGAGGCGCGTCCCCCATTGACTTTGCATGTAAACTGGACGCTCCTGCAGTTGAAAAGGTGTTTGGTGTGGACGTACCATGAGGGAAAGAGGCTGAAATATCCTACAATAAATGGAAGGCTTTCAAGAAGTTGGAGCCACTGTCTGTTGTTGTTCTGGTCACAATTTGCCTGATCTGACTGTCAGAATGTGTTTCTTCTAATGCAACAGCAAGAACATGAAATTTGTTCAACACGTCCACAAGACAATGCAGCAGACTGCGTCGTGGGTTCTGTCCAGTGACAGGTGATCCGAAAGAACTATGCTGTCTGGCAGTCCTGCAGTCTGTTGTGGTGGCAACATGGTTCACATCACTCAACTTTTTAATGATTATGCTCTTCGTGTTTTTTAAAGCTTTCTGTATTCTGTAGCGTAACGTTTCCCTGGTCAGAGTATTTTGAGGGTAAAGAGATTATATCATAGTCTTGAAGGATGACACCTCAACCACAGAAAATGGTTGGCCAGCTTCACAGACAAGATTTAAAACAAGTCTATCAAGTGTTACCCGTTACTCATCGTGGAGACATGAGGGGATCAGGGATTTTCACACTCTTCATCAGGGGTTCATCACAGGAAAAATACTTTTTTTTCTTTCTCTTTTTGTTGGAAAAATGGAAGTTGTTGGGGTGGTGGATCCTCTGTTCACAGAAAAACACATAAATAAATAAATAAATAAATAAATAAATTAAACTTTACATCATCATCATCATCATCATCATCATCATCATCATCATCATCATCAATTCAATGATGGCATGTCAATGAAAATGCCTTACGTTTACTTAAAATATTTGGTGTGTGACTTGAAGTGCCATTCCGATCATTGAATCATTATTATTAATTATATTAATAAAACTGTTATCAGCAACAATAATATTATACAGTAGTAATGTAATGATTTACCTTTTTAACACAATAAGTAGTTACCCCGTAAAGTGAAGAAAACCCCACAGTAAAGGTACAATAAAAGCCCAGAGTACAAACTGTGACATTTGTGTGTTTGTTTTTTCTAATAAGGCCTGCATGAATTCATCTTGTTCTACTGAAAGACGTATTGGATGTTTGTGTGTTTGTGATATTCAAAATCTAAACAAGGGGATTGTCAGTCAGTGTGTATACGTCTTACGCACCAACGATCCTGATTTGTAGCCAAGTGTTTCAGGGTGAATTAGCAATCATTGCTAGTGTGTGTGCTTGCCAATTGCACATACATGTTTAGTCTTGCACAATATAACATTCAAAAGTTAAAGCATAAACAATTTGTAAAGATATGGTGTAATAAAGCTAAGATTAATACACAAAGTCAAAAATACATCCCAGACTTACAGCAACATGTTTCCTCAAGTTTCACATCAAGTTCTTGTAGGCTGAAATGTTTTGGCAGACACAGCTGACAGCGCATGATAGAACTTGATATGACTGGTTTTTTTTTAAAGAAAAAAATAGCTTTTATGTGAAGCCAGGACTGCTCTGACTCCTTGTCGCCAGCTTCTTCTGTTTTCATCCTGTTTGGTACTGATATTTCTTTCTCTCACCGGCGTACGGTGCCTTCCACCCATGGTCCTCAGGGACTTTGTGTCTTTGGTCACATGACTGTTTGGCTTCACTTGATTGGTCACACAAAGTCAGGTGACAAGAAGTTGCACAATCTTTCCACCATTAAAATAATTGTAATTTCAAATACTTAAAATAGACGTAAAGGTAACGAGTGGCACAAAGCCCAGTGCAACAGAGTAAAAGTCACATTTTTCTCCCCATTAATTTACTCAAGTAAAAATAAGCATTTTATACATTAAAGCTACTCTCACAAGTGCAGTTTCCCCAAAAAAGCTACTGGAGTACGGTAAATGTAACAGAGTAAATGTAACAGAGTAAATATAACGCGTTCTTAGTACCACCTCTGGTTACAATGCATTTTTTTGGGAATAGAAGCCATTGCTCCTAGGCTTGCCTTTTACAGTTTCTAAATAATGCCAATAAAAAGGAATAAATCGATCTTCCACAAAAATTAGTTTGTTTGTCTTCAGGATAAAAATGTTCCAGTTTTGTTATTTGTCTTTTTGTTTGTTTGCTTTGAAGTGAGCACTTTGAAGTTTGATGAACTTTTGAAGTGCAGGTCACACTCCGTTAATCCTCCATGTAATCAAGCCTTTCTGCTTCCTCCGGTCCAGAAAAAGAACCGTGTTTTTCTTTGAAGCAGTCGCCGTCTGTGCCTGCTGCCCTTAGGTCAGAGTGTGGGGATCAGTTAGCATACGAAGTAGAACTGCGTGGATTGTTGTTTGAACCATTCTCACTATGCTCTTAAGATTAGCCCGTGGCTTTGATTCAGTGTCAAGGCTGTTTTGAAAAAACTAGTTTGTAGAGGTTGTACAGATGTAGTGATAATGTTGTTTAGATGATGTGATATGGTGTGGAGGAGATAAACTAGCCCGAGTACAGTTTACAGGTTCAGCTGATAAACAGAACGTTATGCTTTCGTTTAAAAGTGTAATCTTTGAAACACTCATTTATTTCCTGCTGTTAAGATGACTTATCTCTGTGCTCCTCTTTGTCTCCATCTCCACATGACTCACTGTGCAGCTCCTGCAGAGCCTTTGCTGTGCAAGTTTGCTGATGGGGGTCAGAAGAAGCGGCAGACTCAGGTCAAATACCCCCAGAATGGCAGACCATGGACACGAGACGGAGAGGTAAACTCACACAGCAGTCATGCCAGTTTGAAAACTCACGGCAAATAAGCCTTTTTTAATTTTATACAAAGGTACAAGAGTTAAAACAATATTTCCACAAACCCTTTTTATTAGAGACTTTTTATACTAGCCCTGGACCTGTGATGGACTTGCGACCTGTCCAAGGTATCCCCCACCTCTCCCACAGTGATAGCTGGACATGGGGACCAGTGACCCCACAACCTGAAAAGGAAGAAGCGGGTAAAGCTCCCAGTATACTCCTGCATACGTACATCTGCACGGAAGTACGCGTGTACTTTACGCAGAGGGTTGAGACTTCATGCTTGAGCGTCCACCCTGAACGGCTGCAGTCAGCTCCACAGACAAGGAGCGTTTACCTTCGGGACCAATTGAGGTAGCTGATTGGTCATTTGCTGATACGCCTGCTGGATTGATTGACAGGTCGAAAAATGAAAAAAACGAGCGCTGGCAGCCTCAGCCACAACAGTGTTCTGTTATATGTTTTTAATAAAAAGATCTATAAAATAAAAAAATACAAGATAAACAGGGAGCTCTGGTCCTGCAGCCCACACATCAGACCAGCTCACCAGGAAATCTCCAGACCCTCCCGCAGCCACGTTGGACCTGATTTTAATTTGACAAATTCCTTCATTTCTCACCATTTCAGTCATGGTGTCAACGGAGGAAGAAGAGATCACTTGCCTTTTGGCAAAAAAAAAGCAAAAGAAAAGGCCAGATCAGGGATGAAGAAGGGGAATTTAATACATTGGTGTCACATATAAAACAGTCCGTCGCCAGGCAGTTTATTGTACAACACCACGTACGCGGTCAAAAATTGAGCTTTGCACGGACGTGCCCTGCGGAGGTACGCGCGTACCTCCACGTACGTAAGCACGTACCTCCGCATACGGATGTACGCAGGAGTATACTGGGGGCTTAAAGATAATGGATGGATGAATAGATGGATGGAAATTCCACACTAAGCATGCTAGTTCCTTATTCGGCTCAGTTCAGCTGCATGGATCACCTCTACTTACCTGTATTGACTTTTTGCTCCATCACACTGCAACCAGAACTCTAAGGGCCAGTTTACACGGCGCGTATTTTGAGTGTAACCGCTACTTTTTCTTTGCGACTTTGCTTATCGCCTACACGACACTGCTGGCCCCCCTCGATGACACCGATACTTTTCTGACCCTGCTCTCAAGGTGGAAGTTTTTCGCTGACCCCCCGCTGATAATGTAAACATCTCCCGTGGAGCTTTTGTGTCAACCACATGCGCGCAGCCCGCACGCGCGGACAGTCTGACATTTCACGTGTCACGTTGCAAAATATAACAGTTTAACAATAATAAACAGTATTTATGTTGGCGTGGGAGATGTAAATTTATCTGAACTACAGTATCTATCTGGACTCGTTACATTTTTTAAACAGTGCGTAACGTGCTGTGAAAATGAAGACACCAGGTTTATTTTTTATTTATTTATTTATTCAGCACCACAAACTTTACGTAACACAAACACTGAGAATTAAACTGAACACACTATTAAAACACGTGAACCGAACTGTAACTATGTTAATGAACTGGACTCGTGCTGTGTGTTCATCTGGACCCATCAGAACCGCGCCGAACCGTCTGCCTGCTGGAGCGACAGCTTCTCCACCTGGCAGAAATAAATAAATAAATAAAAACTCAGTTGTTGTGTGATCAAAGTAAACACAAGCAAACATTATATTAAGAACGTTGATTTACCTGCTGTAAGTCAGCTGTTTATCACGCTGGAAAGTCCGGTTCTGGTCCACAGTCCACTCAGCGGTTCTGGTTCTGGTCCACAGGCTCAGCGTGTGTGGTGTGCAGCTTGTTAGATGAAGCGGGTCCCACTGACTCAAATCTGTTGACTCTTATCCAAATTCCAGCTTTAACTTGTTGTTAACTTGTTGACAACAACTTGTAGTTAGCTGATTTTAGCCAGAGAGGAAAACAGACAAAGCAGCTGGTCTGTTTACCTCAGGCAGCGGCGGCGCATGCGCAGTAGTGAAGGTTCCAAAAATCACAGCGCCATCTAATGGCCCAGCATGGTAACTACAATGAAATCATGAGGACGGGGGGGTGGAGGGGGAGAGTCGTATCCACAGAATTCGACCGTGTCAATGCAAAACTTTTCACCTAATTAACATACCCAAAACATCCGTTTCCCCCACACAGTGTCCGTGTAAACAGGGCCTAAGGTCCACAAATTGGTTCCTTCTGGACCTTCATAGTCAAAACCAGGAGGGGATGGAGAGATTTTGGTGGTAGCCCCTAGGCCCTGTTCACACTGGATAACGACCTCCATTCATGAACTGTTTACTGCTGTTTATTCATGGTCCGGTTGTGGAGGTGACACTAGCCGTGTTTCCATCAAGGTTTCTAGATGCGCATTTTGAAGCATCGCATCAGAAAAGCTGAATGGAAACGGCAAAATTCGAGTTAACTTCCTCTAATTCGCTCAAAAGTTGATACGCTCGCTTGAGGTGGTTTTTGGGGGTTTCGAAACAGAGCTGATGCGCAAAACGACAGATGGAAACAGATTTGCCGACTCAGTTCTGCCGTAGCGAACATTCACGTCATGTGACTGATCAGCTGTTTCCGCTCCGGACAACATGTAACATCGCTAAAACTAGTTGGCATGACAGAATAAATACAACTTGCCCGATAGCAACACATACCTGAAATATTCTCTCCATTTTGCCGAGATGTGTGGTCGGGTTCTGTTTTCAACCGCTACTTCCTGTTTACTGTAGACATGCGTAACGCTGACGTCTGACGTAATGGTGCTGATGTCTGACGTAATGACGCTGACGTCTGACGTAATGATGCGCTTCAAGCCAGTTAATGGAAACACTTCTGATACGCATTAATTTGTATTTACATTTGTGCAAGATTTCAAAAATTAGCTCAAAATTCGAAATGAAAATAGATGGAAACACGGTTATTGACAAAGAAGCCATCATTCTTCTCGGAGACACTCTCCAGCCCCTCCTGAGGGATCCCAAGAGTTCGCTGACCAGACAGACCATTGTCCCTTTCGAGTCATGGGGTCTGCCTTTTGGGTCTCCTGCTGGTGGGAAAAACTTCAAAGGCAGGTGCCCAGGAAGCATCAGGTGCCTAATTCACATCTACTGACTTCTTTGAGGAGCAGCAGCTCTTCATCAAGCTGCCCCAGGATGACAAAGCTCCTCATTAGTTTTCTAAAGCTGAGCCTGACCCCCCTCTCTTCAGCAGTTTGTACTGTTCCATCCCCCCATCACTTGTGAACAAAACTCCCAGATACTTGAACTCATTTGCTTGAGTAGCAGAAACACAGAGGGGTATTCAACCTCTCCACGACCTATTATGCCACCTGGCTGGATCACTGCGAAATGTGAAGGCAACTATGAAGCTGCTATGCTCCAAAAACTTGCCAAACAAGCAATTTCTTGTGTCTCCGAGGTGCTTACCTGCACTCCGTCTATCCATCTGAAGCACAGCTCTCTCAAACTGCACCAGGATGCAGCTGCAGGTGTCACATCTTCACAAGGTGGTTTCTGTGACCCACCACAATCATGGTTTGAGGCACAAGGCTGGCAAGACCCGTCCTGTTTCAAATTCTTATGATCAAGCCACACCTGCATGCTTGGACACTTGTGTACCAGGGTCATACAGCCATCACGTTTCATCCAAACACTTCATATGATGATAAACCCCATGAACTAATAAAGAACATCTCAATAGTGAAAGTTTGTCAAGTTAGCACAACTGAATAAGCAATGCTAACTCGCTGTTGTGCTTGTAGCCACGTTTGTCAGCAGGAAGCCCTCTATAGATGAAACATCAGAAAGCAAGGCAACAAAATGACCATAATCTTATGAGGCATATCTTAAATACCTTGCATCTCAACTTAGAGCTCGATTCCTCATATGCTCCTTTCAAGGTTGACCTGAATGCTTTAGAAAAAGCCTGACAGCTTCCCCGAATGGTCATTACCAGCTTTCATTTCCAGGAATTTACTGCAGGCTGAAACTCAGACTCGGCTTACAATATGAAAACTGGAAATCTTAAATTTGATGCATAAAATGCCTGGAATAATACAATGCCCATTTTTTTGTCTTTGTTAAAATCTCTGCTGTCATCTTGAGTAAAAATTTAACTTTGTTCAGTGACATAAAAGCAGACTTCCTCTGTTGCACAGACATGGAGTAAAGATCGATTGTGTCGACACCAAAACATTAATTTACAGAAAAAAAAGAGTGAAAATAGCACTCCCACCCACAGAGACTGAAGTTTTCTCCTAATGCTCACATTGCTTTGAGGATGGGAAAGAGCAGGGGGGTAAAATGGAATAAATTTGCACAAGGGTGCAACATAAGAAGAACCACAACCCCAAAAAGCTGAGGGGTGTGTGTGTGTTCAACCCTCAGGTACAGCTTGCACGTTTGACATTTACGCATCAGAAGAAACTACGAGTGATCATTTGGATTGTCCTCTTGTGAACATTTATGAAATAAACCATCAGTGCTTTCCACCAAACTCCACTCATTTGTCAGAGATCCAAATCCTGACAAGCTTCTGTCCATGAGGCGACACTCTGACTACATATAGGAAGGTAAAAAATAAGACTGTTTTTTTTTATATGCCCGTTGAAAGATGGACATCTTATGGTACAGTCTCTGTCCATTTGTTCGCAAACTTTCTCTTTTCCCATCCATAACCTCTGATCCGCTCAAGATAATTTAACCACACTTCATACACATATATGTGTATGAAGTGTTGTATATATATGTGTATCTAGTGTTGTATATATATATACAACACTAGATGAAGTGTTGCACACACTTATCATAACCCCTGCTTCAAGGTCAAGGTCACAAATCAAGGTTAAATGATATACAAGTTTTTTTCTTATTAGTGCCATCTCTATAAATTACTGTATATTAGTTTGTCGATGAGCATATAATGTTCCGTATGGACCGTACTCTTGTTCTAGAGTCAGGGTTGTCTTGTGTTTCCTGAGTTATCCCTTAGTTCTGCAATACACCTCAACTGCTGGAGAACAAACATTATATCACTGCTCTCAACTGCTGTCTTTACACTACTATTCACACAATTGTTTATTTTATCAACATATTTTTTGATAGTTTAGTTTAGTCCCGATTTTTCCCCAAAGAAACTACATACAGCATTTGTCTGGGTCTCTTTAATGTCCTGTCTAACCCCAGTTAGTTGAGGCAGATGGCTGCCCTTCCTGAGTCTGGTTATGGTTCCGCTGGAGGTTTCTTCCTGTTAAAAAGCAGTCATTTCTTTCCACTGTTGCCAATGTGTGAATATCAGTCACAATCTGCTGGTTTCCTTAGAGAGCCAGCCATGGCCCACTCATCCACAGCCCTGGGCGACTGTGGATGAGTGGTTAGAGCAGTCGTCTTCCAATGCAAGAGCTGGGGTTCAATTCCACCAACAGTCACATGCTGACGTGTTTCTGGGCAAGACACTGAACCCCTCATTGCCTCTGATGTGTGTCCCATCAGTGTATGAATGTGATCAAAAGCCTTGAGTATTCTTTGTACAGTATATTCTTAGTATTATTTGTGCATTCTTTGAGTATTCTTTCTCGCTTCTTTTAATCTGCTGTGTGGATGGGTAAATGAGGGCGCAGATTGTGTTGCAAAGCACTTTGAGTATCTTGATAAGATAGAAAGGTGCTACAAGTACAGTCCATTTACTATTTAGATATATAACTTTCACTAATTGGTATTTTAAATGTATGTGAGTGTTTTTGTTCAGTGCCCTGAGTTACCTTCTGTTGTGAATTGGTGCTTTATAAATAAACTGAACTAAATTGCTTTGCTTAGCCTTGAAACAACTTGATGGAGGTTTAAGTATTTTCTAGAAGCAGGTCTAAGAGTCTGAGCTGACTAATAAAAACATCTTGTGGAGGAGAGCTTTGTTGCACTCTCATGCTCAGTCGGCCAAGCCTAATCTCCCAGAGACCCCCAATCCTAAGAGTCTGGCCTCAAGAAAACAAAATCAAACACTCACACAAGCATTTTATCCTAGAACCACACATAAAGCAGTGAACAAACATTTTTTCAACACCGCAGATAAAGAGAAATAGCTAAAAAAAACAAAGGCTATGTTTTATCTTGTTGCAAAAACCTATTAGATCAACATAAAAATAGTCACCGAGCATAAATTATTCTTAAGGCGACAAGTACCCGGCAGAATGACTGTGTAAAAAACAGATTTGCTCTACTTTCAATAAAAATTGATTTGAAAAAGCAGTAAGGAAAAAAGAAACAGCTGTTGTTTTATTATTATTATGCATTTATTGATTTCACTGTTTTGCAGGTTTTATGTTAGTGTTCCTCAATCTGTCATCTTTCTTCTTCGAGGAGAAACCCTTTTTTCTGCAGCAGATACTGCATCGGGGCTTCCTTTGAACTCGTGCTAATTGGGGAGAAGAGCTTTCCATGGATTACTGTACAAAGTACAACCTGCACATGATTTGTTTAATGCTGCAGGACGAAAGTCGGGAATAGTGATGGACAAAATGATGAGCAAGAAGAAAAGTCCAGATAAAAGCACAATTGCATTACGATTTTCTAAAGGTAGCCTCTAACTTGCAAAATTGAAAGGAAACAACAATCTTGTCTAAACTAAGTATTGTACAGAAGTTCTGTCTCATTTTGAGACGTGACAAAGCAACAGTGGCAAACTGTGACTGTAAGAGCTATGCCTTCAGTAAAAATGTGATATAGTGCCATCCTTCTGAAAGCTAACCCTTGAAGAAACACCGGAGCTCTCAAACAATTATGTCACTTTCTTTTAGTTTTGCAATTAAGTGACTCATGAACAGGATGAGCTTCTCCTCTTTCGATCCATCAGGTACATCATCTGACTTGTGGTTTCATTTCTTTTACAGCCACTAGCACAACAACCTGAACATAAACACCAACCCAACACTAAACAGAAAAACCAGCATGGACAACCCATCTGAACACAGAACTTGGAAAACTCAGCCCCATTTCTGTCCCAGTCTCCTATGTTCAAGTATAACATGTAACTTCAGTAATTCAGACTGAAATTTAACAGGAACCCACAAATTTGATATTTGGCCTACATTTCTTTAGAGCAACTAGGATTTCTCTGTGGATTGTTGGATTTACACATTGCAACTGAATGCATCACTATTGCAAGGACTTCCAGAAGGCTCTGATCCTCGTGTTTTAATATCAGCATTCTGACTGATTAGTTTCCCTGTCAAATATAAAACAAACTCATGCAGAGACTGTGACTGAGCTCGGCCTTCTCCTGACAGTGAAGTCCTGACCAGTGCTCAACTGCAGAGTGGTTTATATAAAATAAGAGAAATTAGCTAACAAAAAAACTATAAAAACTTCACTGAAGGCATTTGTTTTATATAAATTAAATAATAAATTTAAATTCTAAATATAACATTTTGTATGTGCAAAATTCTTTGGACTTCTCTGAAGGTGTTGAAGGACCTGAGGTCCACCTTCAAAGAAAACAAGACAAGTAGACGTTTAAAGGAAAAGTGACTTTAATAATCAATGTTTGCTTAGAGTTATAGAAAAAAAAAACTAAACCATGATTTAATTAATGCAATTTAATTGAAGTATTTATTTTATTGTAAAAAATCTGTCAAAGAAGCCTGCTGCTTAATGATGTGATGACATAGCAACTTGTTTTACAGAAGATTTGATACTGTGATGTTAACAGTGGGACTGAAGGCTGCAGGCTCTAAAGATGGACTCAAAAACTTCTGTAGAGAGGTGTTCATTTATTGTTTCGTCAGAACCACAAAGTGACGTGAAGTGATTTTGTAACTCTGCTGCGTTTTGCCACAGTTTTCAGCCTTAGTTCACTGTTTTAGTTTAGATTTTAGCATCAACGGTGCACGTGAAACTGTTGTCTCTGTGTTCTGTCAAGCATTCTTCATGCATCTCTCACTGGGAAAAACTTTTAGTTTTCAGTGCATTTTAACATTTAAAATAGGTCAAATAGCTATTCTAAATAATAACATTTTAAAATATAAAGGTTATGAACAGAATCCACCCTCAGACTCTGCAGGTCCACAATAACAAGATGAGATTTTATTAATACAAAACACATTTTTTAATCACAAACTCACCTGACTTACTGTATTCTACCAGTTTTTCATGTCGCTTCAAACCTTAGATGGATGTTTCGCCTATATGTGACCTTCACTTCTTATTAAAGCTGCATGACCTTTGACCTCAGGAGGTCAAACTCTTTTTCGTAAGAGGCCAAAGCTAAAAACTGATCAAGGATCAATGGTTGTATTGTCTTGAAGAAGTAAACTGCCTTTCTGTGTGGTTTTGTTTATTTGTTTATTGTTTTTTGTTAAAATAATGATGCAGAAATATATATATATATATATTTTTTAACTTTCCGAATATATCTTGTTATTGTATCGGAGGTTAAAACCCAGGATCGCTGACTGACACAAGAGCTCAAAAATATTTCTAACCAAAACAAAGAAGGCTGATGAGGCAGCAACCTATAAAGAGCTCAATGAGAACATGGAGGAGAACAGGACAGGGCATGAGTCACACACAATGACAAACTTATTAATGAGTGGAAACAGAAGGAATAAATAGAGTGGGGCTGACAAGGAGATGGGAAACATAGGTAGGGAAAGAACAAACCAAACATAATGAAGAACACACACACACAAAAAAAACTTTAAACATAAATACAAACAGAGAAAACACAACTCATGGTGCTTATTTATTAATCAGAACCATTCATTTTTAAGGAAACATTTCAGCACATCTCATCAAAATGACTAAAAACATCAAGAAAACTTAACAGGGCTGCAAACACATCACAACGTTATGGATCAGTTCAGTTGGGCTCTGTAGCTGTGACAAATGCACTGACAGGTGTTTGTCAGCTAGCTGTAGCACTTCCTGTGCAGCCTTGGATACGTCTGGCCAGAATGTCAATAAATATTTTGCTTGAATAACCCACGTCATTTTAAATGACCTGTGATGGGAAGGTTCTTAAAAAATAGTTCATGAATTGCAAATAAATTTTGGAGACTGAAGTTATTTTAGACGGCAGCAAATTGGTACTACCACTGTTCTGACTAGTCATTAGCTCGTCAGTCTGTTCAAAGGAGCACTGTCTACAACAGGTAGGATAGTGATGGTTCCACAAAACTCCTCTTCAAACTTGTGAACTATCCCTTAAATACCTGCAGTGAATTTAAATGTATTTTGTGTTAACAAAGTTCAGTAAGGTTGTCTGGATGGTTTCACCCAAAAGACTTCATCAATCCAAGGAGCCACAAACAAACTCAGTCACCTGGATTACTGAGCATGAACTTTGATGCTTTGAACCACTTTGGCTATGGCTGCCTCAGAGGAGTTGACAGAGGAGAGAAAAGAAACCATCTTATCACCAGCAAACTAGTTGGTCCACTGTGGGAGTGTGCTGCGTGTGGTGTGGCTCCTTTGACTGATGGTCCATTTAGATGAAGGATGAAACGTCTAAAAAAGAAAAAATCCAGATGACCTGACTGAACTCCATTGGATTTTTTACCTGGTTTACCTAGCACGAACTTTGATTAAAATGAAATAAATAAAAAGCTTAATTCTAAATGTTTGTGTTTTTGTTTCCTCCAAACAGAGCGGCATGGCGTTAACGTACGACCCCGCTGCGATACAGAATGGGTAGGTGGCGATTTTCCTTTTCAAGTTTACAAACTGTGTTTCTAATTTTTTTCTACAAATGTAACTTTGTGGACGGGTATTGCAGGAAACTTAAGGTAACAACCAAAGAAACGCACCAATTAACCGTTCCGCTCACACACATTTATGGTGTCGGAGCGGGCGGTTCTGACTGCTGCAGATGGAGCTTTCGTTTATGCACCATGCATGCAAGCTGTCAGACATGTTGGTTGTGACTGCAGACAGGGATGCTGGGCGGTGTTGCAGTCCCGCTGTAAGACTTTCATCAGCCGAGGCTATCTGCAGTGCTGAATGATGAGAGCAGAGTCTGTTTAGGGGGGAAATTGGAGACCGGTCATGTCTACTAGGAATCCTTCTGGTGATGCGTTCCCTGGAGATCCTTCCTCTTGGGCCCTTGTTCATCTCCTCCTCCTTTTATCTGCTCACTTCTCTATCCGTTTTTAATCACTGCCCCCCTAACTGTCCCTGCTCAGTAGCAGTGTTGTTTGCTGACCTTTGTATTCTCCATCTGTTTTCAAATCAGGCCTCTTGTCTCTGTGTTTCCAGACGAAATGAAAACTCTTTCAACTCGTGTGTTTTTGGCTCCTCTGCTGTGCATCCTCTTCTAATTCCAACTCATTCCAAACAGCTGCTTTAGTTTCAGTAATCTCTCGAGGCTTTAAAAAAAATAATAAATAAAAGTTGTGTGTGACCATTTGTGCATGCATAACTGTCTTGTTGTGCGCAAGCATCTGCACCCTCGTGGTGTTTAAGCCTTCTGCGACCCCTCAGTCGAGGTCATCCGAGCTCCTTCCGGCAAAACACTAAACGACTGTGAAATGCTAATGCAGCTAATTAGAGAGGGGAAAAAAGCTTGGAGGGAAGGGGTTTGCATAAAAATGGAGGGATGAACAGGGTCAAGAGGAGGGCAGAGGCAAAAATAAAGTCAGCTCAAGGAGAGGGGCAGAGAATATGAATCAATTACAGGTTATCTTGTCTCTCTGAACTTGAGGACAGCTGGTTTGTACAAACACCAGACTCTTATTACTGGAAGCATGTGCACTTATTTCCCAGAACGCTGCAGCTGAAAGCCTGTTCTCTCTTTTTTTTTTAAATCAAGATTAAAACCAAAACATCACTGTTTCATTGGCAGTACTTTCCCTCCAAGTTGCCTCTTCAAGTCTCTGCTGCATACCTGTTGATTCCTCTTCTGTAAAGTCACCGAGGTCAGCACCGAATCTGGCTAATTTTTCATTTCAAACTCCTGACTGCGCTGAGACCACACCAGAGGTTACATACAGTCCTCTGCTAATGCTCTGTTTACAGATGCATGTTAAGTGCGTTGTTTGAGTGGCCGCATTTGAGTCTCCATTGACAGTCTGCAGCTCAGAGCTAATAGCTTCCATCAATAACCTTGGATCTGTCCTCTGCCTACTTCTCCCTCCTCTCAAACACATCAGTCTAATGAAAAATACAATAAATACAATCAGAGGACCGTATTGAATAACCCTGCTGCCGTCCCTCGTTTGTATCCATCAATGACAGAAACATAGTATCTCTAATGTGAATCATATATTAGTTTTAGTCAAAAAAGATGAATCCACCACTGCTCCATCGGTCAGGGTGTTTTCAATACTTTATCAAACACGTTCCAGTCTATTGTCCCATCTGTGTGTTTGTCTTGGGCTGTGTCTCAATTCAGGGGCTGCATCCTCATGAGTGCGCATTTGTCGGCCGCATACGTCATTGCCCCGCGCGGAGGACTGTCCCAATTCGAAGACTCCTCCTCATGCGGCCGAGGAATGCGGCCTACTTCCTGCCGAAATCGAAGGATGCATTCGTGGAACCTTCAAGACGGAGGCTATCCCATAATTCATAGCGCCAGCAGAGATTTCGCGGGGGGTGGGACTTTCTGCGTGCAGGGTCTGCTGCGTGTTGGTCATCAGCTGTTCTGACAACAACCTCAGCGCGAATATTCATTCAACCTTTATTTAGTCATCTCAAACAACCTCAGCGCAAATATATCTCATTAAAATTTTACTACAGAAACGACAAAAAAAAACGTGTTAGCTGAATATATATTAGTGTTTCTGAGTTTACTGTTTTTGAAGAACTGATTACAAATCAGCTTATTTTACACGTGCATAGCAAGGATTTTCCATGGGGCGATCTGTTAAAACTCAGAGTGGACCTATGAAAGGCAAGCTGTCTAGTAGCTCAACTGGTTAAACATCCCTCGATTGGTGCAGAGATATTTTTCTCGAAGCTGGTTCGAATCTCACTCGGTACGGTAAAAACTTGTTTTACGTTTGTCTTTTATTGGATAAAAAAAAAGAAGGAGTTTCACAAACTCCTTCTTTTTAATCTCAGTCCTCGTTTTTTTATCCAATAAAAGACGAACGTAAAATAAGTTTTAACCGTACCGAGTGAGATTCGAACCAGCTTCGAGAAAAGTATCTCTGCACCAATCGAGGGATGTTTAACCAGTAGAGCTACTGGACAAGTTGCCTTTTGTAGGTCCACTCTGGGTTTTAACAGATTGCCCCTTGTTCTTGACAAACAGTAAACTCAGAACACTATACAGTATATTTTTCATTCATTCATTCAACCTTTATTTATACAGGCTAGCCTCGTTGAGTCACGGGGACTCATTTACAAGAGGGACCTGTCTCACTCACACCAAACAACCATCCATTCTCACACTCACACCTAGGGTCAATTTAGAGTCACCAATCAGCCTTCCCCAGGATTGGCAGACTGGGGTGGTGGCATGGGCGTAGCCAGAATTTTATGAGGGGCGGTTTGTTTAAAAGAGAAGTTGACCAGGAGAAACCAACATGGGGCAGATATAATAAGATTATTTTCTTATACGTGTACAGTATTCAGCTTAGTAATATATTTTAGCGGCGTCCCTTCTCTTTCCACACACACACACACACCGCGCACACAAGAACGCCCCACCCACTTCAAGGCCGGCAAACCTGAAGGCTAGACCGTCCCATTTCAGCAGTTTCGTCAAGCCCACCCGGTCTTGTGAGTGCGTGGCCTACTCGGCCCAGCTAGGCTGGGTCCTCATGAGGATGCAGCCCCTGAATTGAGACACAGCCTAAGTCTTTTTTTGTCTGCCCTTCATCTCTCATTTTGTACAAAATAAATATGTGCATATGGCATGTTTTCAAGTTGCAGTTAGATAATAGCTCGGGGCTTTAGGTGGAGACAACTAGCATGGATTTAAAGATTTTAACATCCTTTGTGTCCTTTTGGAGGACGGAGTTCAGAAAACTCCTCCTTCATGTAGAAACTTTAATGACTCACATATAATTAGGCAAATGAGGAAAAATCCAATATTGCAATATTGCGTGGACATCAGGGGCAGTTCCCCAGGATTGGCAGACTGGGGTGGTGGCATGGGCGTAGCCAGAATTTTATGAGGGGCGGTTTGTTTAAAAGAGAAGTTGACCAGGAGAAACCAACATGGGGCAGATATAATAAGATTATTTTCTTCTTCTGCTTCCTTTCATTTCATGTATTGTTTTATTTCTTGTTGTTTTGTAAATAGTTTTCTTGTGTTTTTTTAATCTGGAATGAATAAATAAATAAAAACGTTGTACCATGTGGGAATTGAACCCATAAGGTTTGGAATGGCAACCCAACGCGTTTCCCCTGCGCTACTCTGGCATGTTGGTTTCTCCTGGTCAACTTCTCCTTTAAACGAACCGTCCCTCATAAAATCCCTAGATGGGACTCCATAGGCAAAGTGGGCGGTTCATCCGAACCCCCCTTGCCTATGCCCCTGGGTGGTGGTGGTTCCCCTATTCAAAAAGGGGGACCGTAGGGTGTGTTCCAACTACAGGGGGATCACACTCTTAAGCCTCCCTGGTAAGGTCTATTCAGGGGTTCTGGAGAGAAGGGTCCGTCGGATAGTCGAACCTCGGATTCAGGAGGAGCAGTGTGGTTTTCGTGCTGGTCGTGGAACACTGGACCAGCTCTACACCCTCAACAGGGTCCTGGAGGGCGCGTGGGAGTTTGCCCAACCAGTTTACATGTGCTTTGTGGACTTGGAGAAGGCATTCGACCGCGTCCCTCGGGGGGTTCTGTGGGGGGTACTCCGGGAGTATGGGGTACCAGGCCCTTTGATATGGGCTGTTAGGTCCCTGTACGACCGGTGTCAGAGCTTGGTCCGCATTGCCGGCAGTAAGTCAGGCTCGTTTCCAGTGAGAGTTGGACTCCGCCAAGGTTGCCCTTTGTCACCGATTCTGTTCATAACTTTTATGGACAGAATTTCTAGGCGCAGCCAAGGTGTTGAGAGGATCCGTTTTGGTGGCCTTAGAATCGCTTCTCTGTTTTTTGCAGATGATGTGGTCCTATTGGCTTCATCAGATCGTGATCTACAGCTTTCGCTGGAGCGGTTTGCAGCCGAGTGTGATGCGGCCGGGATGAGGATCAGTTCCTCCAAATCCGAGGCCATGGTCTTGAGCCGGAAAAGGGTAGAGTGCCCTCTCCGGGTCGGGGAGGAGGTCCTGCCCCAAGTGGAGGAGTTTAAGTATCTCGGGGTCTTGTTCACGAATGAGGGAAAACTGGAGCGTGAGATCGATAGGCGGATAGGTGCAGCGTCCGCAGTGAAGCGGGCGCTGTACCGGTCTGTCGTGGTGAAGAGAGAGCTGAGTCAAAAGGCAAAGCTCTCAATTTACCGATCGATCTACGTTCCCACCCTCATCTATGGTCATGAGCTTTGGGTTGTGACCGAAAGAACGAGATCTCGGATACAAGCGGCTGAAATGAGTTTTCTCCGCAGGGTGTCTGGACTCTCCCTTAGAGATAGGGTGAGAAGCTCAGTCATCCGGGAGGGACTCGGAGTAGAGCCGCTGCTTCTCCACATCGAGAGGAGCCAGTTGAGGTGGCTCGGGCATCTGGTTAGGATGCCTCCTGGACGCCTCCCTGGTGAGGTGTTCCGGGCATGTCCCACCGGGAGGAGACCCAGAGGAAGACCCAGGACACGCTGGAGGGACTATGTTTCTCGGCTGGCCTGGGAACGCCTTGGGATTCCCCCAGAGGAGCTGCTCCAAGTGGCTGGGGAGAGGGAAGTCTGGGCCTCCCTACTTAGGCTGCTACCCCCGCGACCCGACCCCGGATAAGCGGAAGAAAATGGATGGATGGATGGAAAAATCCAATGTTCCCTTTGAACACGTGACTGATACTCGTTTGGAGACGATGACTTCTTGAAGCCTGGAACTTGTTTGAAAGACAGGTTTAATGTATGACTTTTAAAGCAGCTGTCAGCGTTTGATCATTTTTTTATTTGGTTTTGTCTTTTGGAATGCACAAAGAACAAAAATGGTGGCGTGCAACAACACAGCAGCCACTCAATCTGGAATGAGGACATGTTTTTTGTCTCCTGATGTCCTCTGAAAAGCCAGGAGCTGTTTTTTGGGATCAGGTGAAGCTTCCAGAGCTGTGAGAAGAACATCCTCTTAGGTCTCAGGCACTCCAGTATATCAGTCTCTGAGGAGCTGACCCGTTAGCTGGGTACATTTAGTTCAAGTTCAAGAATCTTTATTATCCCCAAGGGGCAATTTGTTTCACGGTCAGTAGGCACACAGAACATCTACAAGACAGTGAGACATTAAAATACCAGAAATCCTCAGTGTTCATTGAGAAGCCTGATCGCTACAGAGATGAATGAGTTTTTCAATCTGTTCGTTCTACATCTGGACTGTAGATAACTGCGTCCAGATGGAAGCAACCTGAACTCACCATGGAGTGGTGATCAGGATCTGCCAGAATCAACCTGGCGTTGTTCACTGACCTCTCCTTGTGGAGGTCAGTGAGGTTCTATAAAGCTTTGCCAGCAGTTTTGATGCACATCCTGACAATCCCCGAGAGAGAACGTAGGGGCTAGCTCAAACAAAACTGTTGCTCAATCGCCTAAAGGCAAAGGTGAACAACATTATTGTTGCCCGTGCTTCTTGCATGTTTGGATGATATGCATTGAATGCACATTAACACATAAGGACATAAAGGTAATCCAGAACTGAAAGATTTGAGGGCAGTTAAGAGTCTTATTTTACTGAACGGAGCTGCATTTCAGAACAATCATCCTGAACCAGAACCAGAACTCAGTCAGCTTCTGATTCATCAGATGTCTCTGTTCTGCTCCACAGACATGAACCATTAGAGGAATTATTGTAGCTTCTATTGTATGTTTTCTACTTAGCGTTCAGCGCTCCAATTAAAACACAAAATCCCAAAGGAGCCAACCATCAGACGTTTGCATCTTTGTAGCTGAGGTGTGAATTTGAGATGTAAAACAGAAAGTGTTGCTTTACAGAGGTGTAAAAACATTACAGTTTTGAAATGAAATATTCTCTTTTGTCATCTTGATCTCCGAGTTCACTGCTGCCTGTATATTCTGTATTACATGTCTAAGATTTTTAGAAACTAAATCCAGCAAAGCAGACTGAAGTTTTGATACAGCCCAATATGGAGCCAGTTTCTGTAATTATGGCTGTGTTAGAGACATATGGAGGTGGACGTCTTTTTGTCTCTGCCAGCGGATGAAACACGTCCTCTCTGGGTACACAATGATAAATAAAGCACTGCGAGTCACAGCATTGCACCTGCTGCAGGGGTGCGGAGGTGAAATAAGAAAAGGGAGAGAATGAAATGAAAGTAACAACTCAGAAGGACAAACAGAGGAATAGGCCAACACAAAGGCTGTGTAAAATGCCAATGCAGCTTTCTCTGTGTTTGTGTAGGTGGAAACATGAAGCGTAATATTGAAATATATCACCCACTCACACATTAGGGTGATTGTTTATTATGCACAGCTGCAGCGCTAACTCCTTTTATAAAACGACGTGTACTCGAATTCAGCGTCAAGTCTCATTCTGAGACGACTTTGATGGTTTGGTACAGACTGAAGCTGCAGAGTTAATTATTTCTGCAACAGCTTTTCATGATTACGTCTTATTCATTTTGTCAGAGTTGACACAAAGCGCTCCGAGTACAACCCCCGGCGAAAATGGTGGAATCCCCACTCTTGCAGGATGTTCTTTGGATTGGTTAATATTGTAAAAATAAATCACAGACATGCCACAAAGCTATCATTTTTATAAAGTTCAACCTTTTAGCATTAAAAAACAACAAAAAAATAAGGAAATGCAAATCTAAAAAAGCTAGGTCTGGTCCTCTGGACATTCAAAAAAAAAAAAAAATGTTTCGTCTTTCGTCCGAAAGACTTCCTCAGTCTGAGATGCTGTATTCAGCTCAGTCTTATAAATAGCACCCTCTCACAGTGGATCAACCAGTTTGCTGATGACAGCCGAAACCAGCTGCTCACATGATCAAGGAGGACCATCAGCCTAACGATGGATCGTTAGCACCCTGATGGTTGTTTGCTATTCACAGAGGGCTGAGTGATACTAGCAATAACAGCATTGTAAGAGGGGGACAGTTGACACGGAGGCCTCCACCTCTGTTTAATGATGGACGGTTTATTTTCACAAAGATGGCAAATAATACAGCATCTCAGACTGAGGAAGTCTTTCGGACGAAAGATGAAACGTTTCTACAGTTTTTTTAGTTTTTTTGCTTTGTTTTTTTGAATGTCCAGAGGACCAGACTTAGTTTTTTTTTTTTAGATTTTTCTACCTGGATTACAGTATTGAGCATGCATCAGGGGAAATGTAATTCTGTTGTAGTCAGTTGCTTTTTCAGACCAGATCAAATTAAATCTGCTAATTAGTCTTCAGGTAAAGAGGCTGCCACCTTGGAAGCAGAACAATATGAATCATGGCTCCAACACCAGAGATGTTAGAGGAGATGACTATGAAACTTTTTCAAGAAGCTAAAACATCACAGATTGATGGTGTTCTCACTCGGCAGTGTCTGAAATCTGGACCAAGTCTAAACAAAATGAGAAGGATGAAGAAAAGAAGCAAACTGGTCGACCAAGAGAGACGTCAAAGTGTCGAGGTAGAACTGAAAGCAAAATGTCTGAAAACAGAAAATACAACGAAACAAGAAACAAGTGGGCAGAAGATGGAGTTGACGTCTGTGATCGAACTCTAAGAAACTGTTTAAAAGAAATAGATTTAGATGCAGAGACGGAGGGTGAAAGAAAACCAACCACAGACGGATGAAGGTGTCATGTCAGGTAGAGACCCAGAGAGACGCCATCTGCCAAGATCTACTTTGTCATTTAAGACACCTTTCTTATTCCATGAGCTGAAAGGATGTTTGGTGACGATGACTTCATGTTTTCAGGATGATGATTCATCTTATCACAGGGCAAAGGAGGAGAACACCTTCCTTCAACAAAGACATGCCTGCAAATACAGTAATCTGAATCTCAGTCCAGTTGAAAATCTGGTGGAAATGAAAGAAAATGGGTCAGTGACTGGACTCCAACCTGCAGAGCTGATCTGGGAACAGCTATCAGAGATGGAGTCAGATTGATGTCGAGTACTATTGTCTTTAGTTTGGTCCATAACTCAGAGAATTAAAGCTGTTAGAAAACCCAGAGGTGGTGCAACAAATTACCAACGGTCATGATTCCATGTTTTTTCTTTGAAACTGAGTTTCTTTCAGCTGCTTCCGTCTTCAGGGGTTGCCATAGTGAGTGAACTTGCATGAAAGATCTGGGCAATTGTTTTACACTGGATGCTCTTCCTGACGCAACCTGGGCTCGAACCCACAACCTCGGGCTTACAAGACCACCATTCTACCGCAGAGTCTTTCTTTGAAACTGAGTTGTTTCATAGTTTTTTCCTATAATTGCTCTATAAAAGTAACTGATTAACAACAATTATATTTATTTATTTATTTGTTGTTTCTTAATGCCAAAAGGTTGGAATTGTGAAAAATAATAGTTTGCTGCATGACTTTGACTTATTTATATGAAATTAAACATTTGAACGAGCATCCTCCCATAGGGGTGAATCCATAAACTTGTCCAGGAGTTGTCGTTGAAAACAGGGTGGCTCATTGTCTTTACTGACGGTTTATCTTGTTTTCTGTAGGATTTACTTTTTGTTTAACTCCTGGTTCAGTTGGACCCCATTCTCTGAGTTCATTTGGTGATGCTGGTACGGTAATTAAAGTGGTCGTGTTTTTAATGCTCCACAGGTTCTACTCTTCACCGTACAGCATCTCCACCAACCGAATGATCGCTCAGACGTCAATCACCCCCTTCATAGCTGCGTCTCCGGTCTCCACATATCAGGTGGGTGCACTCACTCACAAGTAAGTTAGCCCTAAACAGATAGTTTGGATAGTTTAAAAGTAGGAGATAAAGACAATACTTTTTTGTAAGCTGTCCACAGAACCTGACACTTTCAGAACATGTGAAAGAAAACAGTTGAGTTGTTGTACACTGACATGGCTTTAGAAGCAGACCTAATGCTCATCCCAGGTGTGTCAGGCGAGGATTAAAGTTTAAATAATCCACTTACTGAAGAAGTGTACAAATTAAACAAGTCAATGTAATTTAACCAGCATAGCAACTGTAGTAATTGATTATACAGAAAAAGAAAAACTGCATTTGGAAAATTAAATTATTGATGGTATAAACTACCAGTGGCTAATGGAGCGGGTCTTTCACCTTTGATTCTATCTATCTATCTATCTATCTATCTATCTATCTATCTATCTATCTATCTATCTATCTATCTATCTATCTATCTATCTATCTATCTATCTATCTATCTATCTATCTATCTATCTATCTATCTATCTATCTATCTATCTATCTATCTATCTATCTATCTATCTATCTATCTATCTATCTATCTGTCTGTCTGTCTGTCTGTCTGTCTGTCTGTCTGTCTGTCTGTCTGTCTGTCTGTCTGTCTGTCTGTCTGTCTGTCTGTCTGTCTGTCTGTCTGTCTGTCTGTCTGTCTGTCTGTCTGTCTGTCTGTCTGTCTGTCTATCTATCATCTATCTCATCCATCATCCATCCATCCATCCATCCATCCATCCATCCATCTATCTATCTATCTATCTATCTATCTATCTATCTATCTATCTATCTATCTATCTATCTATCTATCTATCTATCTATCTATCTATCTATCTATCTATCTATCTATCTATCTATCTATCTATCTATCTATCTATCTATCTATCTGTCTGTCTGTCTGTCTGTCTGTCTGTCTGTCTGTCTGTCTGTCTGTCTGTCTGTCTGTCTGTCTGTCTGTCTGTCTGTCTGTCTGTCTGTCTGTCTGTCTGTCTGTCTGTCTGTCTGTCTGTCTGTCTGTCTGTCTGTCTGTCTGTCTATCCGTCCATCCATCTATCCGTCCATCCATCCATCCATCCATCCATCCATCCATCCATCCATCCATCTATCCATCTATCTATCTATCTATCTATCTATCTATCTATCTATCTATCTATCTATCTATCTATCTATCTATCTATCTATCTATCTATCTATCTATCTATCTATCTATCTATCTATCTATCTATCTATCTATCTATCTATCTATCTATCTATCTATCCATCATCTATCCATCATCTATCTATCATCTATCTATCTATCTAATTAAGCTTTTTAACTGATGCCCATAATCACACTCAAGTTGGTCCATTTATGGCATTTACTTGGTTAAAAGTTATAATGTACGTTGAAAGAGGAAAAAACAATAAAACCAGTTGATGTCAGTTTCATAGATCGATAGATCGATAGATTGATAGATCGATCTATCGATCTATCTATCCATCTCAACAAGCAAATTTGTAATTTACTCTTTTCAAAAAATATTGCTCTAATACATGTTTTTATGGCCACACAGTGAGTTGGCCACACAGTGAGTTGTCTTCATGGTGAGTTCAGGTACAACATGTACCGTAATTTCAGTTATCCACACTGAAAATGTACTCTTAACCCACAAATATTACTGTTTCTGTAAAATGTTTATCATTTAATTAAACCAAAATATAACTACAGTATTAGAGAAATA